>ML252391.1:8916-19211 GCA_005239495.1 Nicotiana undulata
TGTTCTCTTGAGTTTATCATAGTATAAAAAGACTGAGCTGGATTGACAGCGTTACGGTGTTTACTTATATTCTGAGTGGTTTTGTTGTGAAATGATATTGGTTAAAGCTTACGAGCTATATGATTCTCTGTTTGAAATTGTGGAAACAACAGTATTGTGAAAGGCTTGGCCTGGATTGTGAAATTCTTTATGAATAAATTGATATGATATGTCTGGTGGGAGCGGGTTGCATGCCGCAACAGGAGTAATAAGGGTGATGTTTTAGGGAGGAGCAATACGGGAGGACAGGTGGGAGCGGGTTGCACGCCGCAACAAGGAGCGATAAGGGAGGACATTTATATTTTTACTGATTTCAAAGAAAATAAAGATTTGAAAAGCTAAATGTTTATACTTTACTGTTTTTTTTTAAAACAAAGATTTGGAACTTTCTATTTTATATTACCATTTTCATATTTTGGCACTACTTTTATTCAAAGATAAAGTTTGAAAACTTGGAAATTTTTGAGGATTGGTTATAGCTGAGGCCTGAAAGAGGCGGTTGTGTTATTTTATTATTGTTGTAGTATTTGAATTGATGTGTTTAGATTTCCTTCCTGTTTTATAATTATTGTCTCAGATATATTTTCTTGTTCGTGTAGAATTGTTTTATTGTGTTATCGTATATATATTAATATCACAGTTTTATTGTTAAAGCCCCGCCTTAGCCTTGTCACTACTTCGCCGAGGTTAGGCTCGGCACTTACTCAATACATGGGGTCGGTTGTACCGATACTACACTCTGCACTCTTTTGTGCAGATCCAGGTACCGACCATCAGTAGAGATATTTAGAGCGGCTATTTATTTATTCAGAGACACGAGGTATATCTGCCGGCGTTCGCAGATCCCGAGAGTCTTCTCCTATTTTCATAACGTTGTTTAATTATATTCAGAACAGTTACATTATTTCTTTCATCCCATTATTTGTAGTATTCTTTAGCAATTCGTGGATTGTGACACCAGACCCTGGGGTAGTCTTAGAGTTGTTTACACAATTAGTTCATGATTCGTTTTATTTAAATGGTCATTGTTATCATTTTATTTTATTTTTGTTGGGAATTATTTTAATTAGACTCAATTGAAATTTATTTATTAATACTCAAGTAATTAATCAAAGAAATTAGTTAATCGACTTCTAACATTGGCTTGCCTAGCAAGTGTGGTGTTAAGCGCCATCACGATCCTTGAGGTTGGGAATTTGGGTCGTGACAGTGGGACAAATGGGAGCGGGTTGCACGCCACAACAATGAGCAATAAGGGAGGCCACTTATATTATTACTGATTTTCCAAGAAAAAGCAAATATTTGAAAAATTATTGTTTTACTTTACTGTTTACCTATTTTACACTTACTTTTATTTTGAAAGTCAAAACTTTGGATACTTTGGAAATATATGTGAGGTTTTGGTTAGGGCTGAGGCCTGGAAAGAGGCAACTGAGTTATTTTATTTATTGTTACAGGTTTATTGTTCTTGTTTGTTTAGAATTGTTTTTTTTTCTTGTTTTGTTATATATATACTGTTACAAGTTAAGTTACATTGCCCCGCCTTATCCTCGTCAATACTTCGTCGAGGTTAAGCTCGACACTTACTCAGTACATGGGGTCGGTTGTACTGATACTACACTCTGCACTCGTTTGTGCAGATCCAGGTACCGACCAGCGTTAGGAGATCTTAGTAGCTGACGTTCATCCATTCAGAGACGAGGTAGATCTGCTGGCGTCCGCAGATTCCTAGCGTCTTCCCTCAGTTTTATAGACACTGTTTTATTACATTCGAAACATTTATATTATTTCTTTCAGTCCATTATTTGTAGTACTCCTAGTGGTTCGTGAATTGTGACACCAAACCCTGTGGTAGTCTTATGATTATTATCTAGTTAGAGGTTCGGTTTTATTATTCATTTATTATTTATTCGTGGACTTATGCAATGGAAGTAATAAAGTTTAGTTATTTATGAATTGTTTTATTATAGTTAAAATAGACTTTAATGGAAATTGATTGAATAAATTCTAAAATTGGCTTGCCTAGCAAGTGTGGTGTTAGGCGCCATCACAATCCTTAAGGTTGGGAATTTGGGTCGTGACAAGTTGGTATCAGAGCTCTAGGTTGATTAGGTCTCACAATTCGCGAACAAGCTTAATAGAGTTTGAAGGATAGGTACGGAGACGTCTGTACTTATCTCTCAAAGGATATCGAGTTAGGAAACTACTCCATTTTTATTTCTATTCTATCGTCTGATTCTTGGTATCTCAAATACTGATTTAGACTCTTCTATTCTCTCGCAGATGGCGAGAACCCGTGCTTCCTATTCCGATGACCAATCATCCGGTCTTCCAGCAGCAACAACATCTCCTACTAGGGGCAGATGCCGAGGCAGGGGCAGGACACAACCCGTTGCTCAGACAGCAAGCCCAGCTGCGGGACCCCAGGTTGAGATTCATGAGGGGTTCCAGCTCAGACAACTCCAGCGGGACCAACTCAGGTCCCAGAGGGGTTTGTTGCCACACCAGTGCTTCAGGACGCTTTGGTCCGTTTAGTAGGCATCATGGAGAGTGTCTCCCAGGCAGGCACATTCCCCGTGGCAGCAACCACATCTCAGGCTGGAGGAGGGATTTAAACTCTTGTTACTCATACTCCTGACAGACCACTCCTCAGGTTCACACCCCCGCAGCTAATCCAGTTGGGGTCATTCAGCCAGTTGCTACAGTGCCGCCTGTTGATGGGGCAGCTATGTCCACTGATTCTTTGTGGAGGTTGGATATATTCATTAAGTTATTTCCTGTTCACTTCAGTGGTGATATTTCAGAGGATCCTCAGGAATATCGGGATAGTTGTCATGAGGTTTGCGTAATATGGGTATTTTGGAGACCAATGGGGTCGATTTTGCTGCTTTTCAGATGACTGGTTCCGCCAAGAAATGGTGGAGGGATTACTTGTTGACTAGACCAGTTGGGTCGCCTGCCTTGACTTGGGATCAATTTTCTCATCTCTTTTTGGAGAAGTTCTTGCATGTCACTACTCGAGAGTAGAAGCGTTGTCAGTTTGAGCGACTTCAGTAGGGTAGCATGACTGTCACCCAGTATGAGAATCATTTTGTAGATTTGGATAGGCATTCCATTCTTTTGTTGCCCACAGAGAGAGAGAGAGGGAGAGAGAGAGAGAGAGAGAGAGAGAGAGAGAGAGAGAGAGAGAGAGGGTTAGACGGTTTATTGAGGGCCTTGCTCATTCCATCATGTTGCAGATGGCTTAGGAGACAGAGACCAAGATTTTATTTCAGAATGCGGCTAATATTGCCAGGAGCGTTGAATCGGTTCTTGGTATAGGGGATCAGGGGTAAGACAAGAGACCTCGCCATTCCGATGGATTCAGTGGTGCCTCATTTGGAGGTGGGATTTCATTTAGAAGAGGCCAGTCTTCCAGGCCATTTCACTCAGCACTACAGGTTTCACATGGTACTTCAGATGGTCGTGGTTCTTATACACCTCCTTCTGCTCATCCAGTTCACATTGCTCCTATTAGAGCACCTCATCTACGGAGTTATTATCGGGGTCAACTGGTTCGGCAGGGTCAGTCATCGTATCAGGAGGGATGTTTTGAGTGTGGTGAATATGGTCACGTTCAGAGGACTTGTCTGAAATATGAAGGTAATCAGCTCCAGTATCAGGGTTCTCGTGCTATAGTTCCGGCACCAGCTCCCATACTGCCTGCCCAGCCAGCCAGGGGTAGAGGTCAGGTAGCCTGAGGTAGGGGTCAGGTTGTTAGAGGTGGAGGTCAGGTTGCTAGAGGTGGAGGCCAACCCGCTAGAGGTGGAGGTCCACCTATCAGAGGTCCTCCCGGAGACGTAGTTCAGGGTGGCGAGGCCCAGCCTCGATTATATGCATTTCCAGCTAGGCTTGAGGCGGAGTCCTCCGATGCTGTTATTACAGGTATCATCTCAGTTTGCGATAGAGCTGCTTTAGTTTTGTTTGATCCGGGGTCCACTTATTCTTATGTTTCATCCTATTTTGCCCCCTATTTGGTTGTGCTCCGTGATTCCTTGAGTGTTCATGTTCATGTGTCTACACCGGTGGGGGATGCTATTGTGGTAGATCGTGTTTATCGTTCGTGCGTTATAGTCATTAAGTGTCTTGAAACTAGTGTAGATCTATTGCTTCTTGACATGGTTGATTTTGATGTTATATTGGGCATGGATTGGTTGTCACCGTATTATGCCATTTTGGACTGTCACGCCAAGATAGTTACTTTAGCCTTGCCAGGGTTGCCTTGATTAGAGTGAAAAGGGACTCCTGGTCATTCTCCCAGCAAAGTGATTTCTTATGCCAAGGCTCGTCGTATGGTTGAAAAGGGGTGTTTGGCCTATTTATCTCATATTCGTGACTCTGAGGCTGAGGTTCCTTCTATAGATTTGGTGCCTATCTTTTTTGAGTTTCCCGAGGTGTTTCTTGCTGACCTGCCAGGGATTCCACTTGACAAGAATATCAATTTTTGTATTGATGTGGCTCCGGGCACTCAGCCCATTTCCATTCCTCCATATCGTATGGCCCCACCAGAATTGAAATAATTGAAAGAGCAGTTGCAACACTTGATTGATAAGGGTTGTATCAGACCCAGTGTTTCGCCTTAGGGTGCGCCAGTCTTGTTTGTGAAAAAGAAGGATGGGTCGATGAGGATGTGTATAGACTACCAGTAGTTGAATAAAGTAACTATCAAGAATAAATATCCCTTGTCGAGGATTGATGACTTATTTGATTAGCTTCAGGGTGCCAGTGTGTTTTCAAAAATTGATCTGAGATCTGGTTACCATCAGCTGAAGATTAGGGCGTCCGATGTTCCTAAGACAGCCTTTCGGACGAGGTATGGGCACTATGAATTTTTGGTGATGTCTTTTGGTTTGACCAATGCTCCAACAACCTTCATGGACTTAATGAATCGGGTTTTCAAGCCTCATCTGGACTCTTTTGTAATTGTATTCATTGATGATATTCTGATATATTCCCGTAGCCGTGAGGAGCATGAGAAGCACCTTCGTATAGCACTCCAGACTTTGAGGGATAATCAGTTGTATGCCAAGTTTTTAAAATGTGAGTTCTGGTTGGATTTGGTAACTTTCTTGGGTTATATTGTATCAGCAGAGGGTCTCTGGGTAGATCCTAAGAAGATAGAGGCAGTCAAGAACTGGCCTAGACCCACCACAGCCACAAAAATCAGAAGCTTCTTGGGTTTGGCAGGATATTACCGTCGCTTTGTGGAGGGGTTTTAATCTATAGCATCTCCAATGGCCAAGTTGACTCATAAAGGTGCTCCATTCAAATGGTCGGACGAGTGTGAGGCGATCTTTCAGAAGCTCAAAACGGCTTTGACTTCAGCACCGGTGTTGGTGTTACCATCAAGTTCAGGTTCTTACACGATTTATTGTGATGCTTCCCGAGTTGGACTTGGGGCAGTATTGATGCAGGATGGCAGGGTGATTGCATATGCGTCTCGTCAGTTGAAAATTCATGAGAAGAGTTATCTTGTTCATGACTTAGATTTGGCATCCATTGTTCATGCATTAAAGATTTAGAGGCACTATCTCTATGGCGTGTCGTGTGAGGTTTTCACTGACCATCGAAGTCTCCAGTACCTGAAGGACCTAAATTTGAGGCAGCGGAGATGGTTGGAGTTATTGAAGGATCATGATGTCACTATATTGTATCATTCCGGGAAGGCCAATGTGGTGGCCGATGCTTTGAGTAGGAAGTCAGTGAGTATGGGCAACCTTGCATTTATTCCGATTGGGGAGAGACCGTTGGACTTAGATATTCAGACTTTGGCTAATTAGTTTGTGCGAATGGATGTTTCACCCGGCAATGTCTGGCTTGTACAGTCGCTCGGTCTTCTTTAATTGAGCGTATTAGAGAGCGGCAGGATGATGACCCACATTTGATGGTCCTTAGAGACACAGTTCGCATGGTGGTGCCAAGAAGGTTACAGTTGGAGATGACGGTGTTTTGATGATCAAGGGTCGTATATGTGTGCCTAATGTTGATGGCCTTCATGAGTTGATTCTTGAAGAGGCTCACAGTTCTAAGTATTCTATTCACCTAGCTGCACCCAAAATGTACCAGGACTTAAGGTAGCATTATTGGTGGAGAAGGATAAAAAAGGATATTGTTGCTTATGTGGCTCGTTGTTTGAATTGGCAGCATGTAAAATATGAGCATCAACGACCTGGTGGTTTGCTTCAGCAGATAGACATTCCTGAGTGGAAGTGGGAGCGTATCATTATGGACTTCGTTGTTGGACTCCCACAGACTTAGAGGAAATTTGACGCGGTTTGGGTTATTGTGGATAGGCTGACTAAATCAACACATTTCATTCAAGTAGCAAGTACTTATACTTCAGAGCGGTTGGCTGAGATATATATTCGGGAGATTGTTCGCCTTCATGGTGTGCCCGTGTCTATCATTTCTTATCAGGGTACGCAGTTTACCTCGCACTTTTGGAGGGCAGTTCAGCGTGAGTTGGGTAGCCAAGTTGAGTACAACATTTCATCCCCAGATGGACGAGCAGTCCGAGTGTACTATTCAGATTTTAGAGGATATGCTCCGTGCTTGTGTAATTGACTTTGGGGGTTTTTGGGATCAGTTCTTGCTGTTAGCAGAGTTTGCCTATAATAATAGTTATCAATCGAGCATTCAGATGGCTCCCTATGAGGCATTATATGGTTGACGGTGTAGATCGCCAGTTGGATGGTTTGAGCCTGGAGAAGCTTGGTTATTGGGTACAGACTTGGTGCAGGAGGCCTTAACTAAGGTCAAGATTATTCAGGAGCGACTTTGTGCAACTCAGTCTAGGCAAAAGAGTTATGCCGATCGTAAGGTTAGAGATGTGGCATTCATGGTTGAAGAGAAAGTATTGCTTTGGGTATCACCCATGAAGGGTGTTATGAGATTTGGGAAGAAAGGTAAGTTGAGCCCCAGGTATATCAGGCCATTTTAGATTCTTGATAGAGTGGGGGAGGTAGCTTATAGACTTGCGTTGCCTCAAGGGTTATCCTCAGCTCATCCAGTATTCCATGTGTCAATGCTACAGAAATATACTGTGACCAGTCCCACGTGTTAGAATTCAGCTCTGTCCAATTGGACAAGGATTTGACTTATGAGGAGGAGCCTGTGGCCATTTTAGACTGGCAAGTTTGTCAATTGAGGTCAAAGAGTTATCCTTCAGTTCGAGTGCTATGGAAAGGTCAACCCGTTGAGTCAGCTACTTGGGAGTCCGAGTCGGACATGCAGAGTAAATATCCACACTTGTTTGCCAATTCAGGTAATTTTCTATGTCCGTTTGAGGACGAACGTGCGTTTTAGAGGTGGAGATTGTGATGACCCAAGGGGTCATTTTATGAAATCAGACTTAATTCTAGGCTTACTAGCCATAAAAAGACTAATTTTAATTACCTAAATTTGCGTGCGCAGTCCAGGCGTGAAAACGGAAAGCTTTTATGTGAAAATATGAAAACTAGTAATTTTGAGAGTTTTAAAAATAAGTTTTAGTTGACTTTAGTCAACACTCTTCGAAAACAGACCCAAATCTGTGTTCCGACGATCCCGGGAGGTCCGCAATAAAATATGGGACTTGGGCGTATGCCCGAAATTGGATTCCGAGGTCCCTAGCCTTAAAAAATGTCCTGCTGGTTAATTCAAGAAATAAAGAATAAAATAATATGTGAAATTGATGATATCGGGCCCGTATTTTGCTTCCGGAAACCGAAACAAGTTCGTTATGTTATTTAAGTCCTATCTATGAAGTTTCATGAGAATCGGAGTTGATTTGAGGTAATTCGGACATCCTGTTGAAGAGTTAGAAATTTGAGTGTTCTTGAGGAAATCTTAAGTTTTGAGGTTAAATATGTTGATTTTGATGTTATTTTGATGATTTGATCGCACATGCAAGTACGTATGATGTTTTTAGACTTGCGTGCATGTTTGGTTTGGAGCCCCGAGGGCTCGAGTGAGTTTCGGGTAGGCTACAAAGTGTCTACACATAGAAAAATACCCCAACAACTGAACATCTGGTGTGCAGGCCTCAGATATCGCAAATGCGGGGTCGGGCTTCGCAATTGCGAAGTCAACTGCCAACCTCAGATCTCGCATTTGCGAGGTCTTGGGCCGCAAATGCGAAGGACCCCAGTCGCAAATGCGAAGACTTTCTCGCATTTGAGATAATTTTTCGGAAAGCTCAGGGTTCGCAAATGCGAGATCCGCAGCCTGTTATATTTGTTTTTTGACGGGGTTTTCACTTATTTTTCAATTCCTTCAAACCCTAAACCTCCATAGGCGATTTTTTAAAGACCCAAACTTCTCAAAACCATTTATTCGAGCAGATTAGAAGCAAAATCTAAAGGAAAGGCAGTGCTAGAGCAGTGATTTGCTTGTGAAATCAAGGTAAGTGCTTGGTTTAACCTTGACTTGAGGGAATAGTAATCCCCAACCTGATTGTTATGTGAAATTACTTGTGTGTAGTGTATAGGTGAGGTGATGAGTACCTATGCACTACCAAATTGTTGTTTAACATGATCCTTTTCCCCGTTTCTCATTTATTTGCTTCATGGCTTAACTGTTTTATGGTCATTGGGGTTTACATGGCTATTTGGTTTCATTAGATTATTGCAAAAGTATTGTTGCAAGTGTGTTAAAAGTGTTGTCCGTTCCCTTGATTTTGTTACGGTACATAAAGATTGAGCTGGATGACAGCATTACAGTATTTACATATATTTTGGTTGGTTTCATTGTGAAATGATATTGGATAAAGCTTATGAAATTTATTGTTTTCTGTTTACAATGGTTGAGACAAAAGTGTTGTGAAAGGCTTGGCATGAATTGTGAAAGTTTTCATAAATAAATAAATTGATATGATATGTCTGGTGGGAGCGGGTTGCATGCCGCAACAAGGTGTAATAAGGGTGGACATGTGGGATCGGATTGCACGCCGCAACATGTGTAATAAGGGTAGAATATAGGGCGGTGTAATAAGGTGGGAGCGGGTTTCACGCCGCAACAAGGTGCAATAAGGGAGGACACCTATATTTTTACTGATTTTCCATGAAAAAGCAAAGATTTGAAAAATTATTGTTTTACTTTACTAGTTTACGTATTTTACACTTACTTTTATTTTGAAATTCAAAACTTTGGAAACTTTGTAAATTTATGTGAGATTTAGAAGTAGAAGGATCAGTTTCACCACTTTTTGTTTTCATAGATTTATATTTATCAAACATTGATCTAGCATAAGAAAATATGTTAGTTTGGCAGTCTTCGAGAGATGGTTGTTCATTTTCTTGAATTGCTAAATTCTCATAAATTTTACGAACAAGTCCCTTTGCACCTCTTAATTTTAAAGATTGGTTAAGTATAGTAGAAATTAAATGAACTTGGGGAATAGGGAAAAAATACTTTATAAATTTTGCAATCATTTCATTAATAGCTCCAGACCGAGATTGACTCTGAGTTGGAGCTTGTGTTGCGGGACTAGTGGGTGTTTCATCTAATTCTTCTTCCTCATTTTCTTCATCCTCATTTTCTCCGTCCTCAATAAAAATATCATTGCCAAATTATCTTTGTAAAGTTTCATGATTTAGTTGTTCTCCGAAATTAATATTATAACATGCGGGGAGTTGGAAAAAATGAAGTTTCATCAACATGAGCCATTTCATCTATATGTTTTCTAATTCTAGGAGAGTGATAAGGATTAAGATTACTACTACTTTCTCATTTACTACTTTTTGTAAATACGCCAAATACATTTTTAGGTTCCATAATAAAATATGAAATTAAATTAAAAAAGTTAACACAAAATTAAACACATGAAATACGAAAATAGAACACGGAAAGTATACACAAAAATTAAGCACTAAAATGATACTCAAAAATTATATATTAAAATTAGGAGATAGAACGAGTGCACCATGATTAAATATTGAAACTTGAAGAAATTGCAAAAAATATTGCTCCAAATACCTGACGAATTAATTTGAAGCTTGAATTTTGCTCCAAATATTTACCCAAATACTTGAAACTTATCACTTGATTGTGAGAAAATTGAGAGAATAATATAGATAGAATGTAAGAGATTTGAGAGAGAATGATTGCTTTTTTATGGGAAAAGATGAAGAAGGATGGGGGTATTTATAGTAGAAAATAGGGCCAAAGTATAATTTAATAAACTTAGGGGTTTTATTAAAAGTTTGGGGAAGGGGAGGGGGTGGTTTGTGGGTAGGTGG
>ML252391.1:19409-69839 GCA_005239495.1 Nicotiana undulata
GGGGGAAATTATAGTCGTTTTCGGCTATTGGGAACGGTTATTTTTGCAATTGAAGTCGTTGCCCAACCGCTATAATTAAAAAAAAAAAAGGATGGGCCCCCATCCCGTCCCGATCCACTTAATTCTAAACAAGACGGGCCCATGTTAAATAGGACACATGATGGGACGGGACACGGGACGGCCCATCCCGTTGGACAACCTTAGTTACCAGTCATTGTAGTTTAATCAGATATTACGCCAGCCTTGATTGTTGAGGAGCAAAAGAGGATTGAGAGATTTCACAGAGTTCGTCCACCCCAATTTAGTGAAGAGCATACTGAGGATGCGCATGGTTTCCTTGATCAGTGTCATCGGATTCTGTGCATGTTGTGTCTAGTAAACGCGAACAAGGTTGACTTTACAACCTTCCAGTTGTCAGGGCCAACATACAGATGGTGGCAGATTTATGAGTTGAGTAGACCAGCTAGCGCAACACCAACTCACATGGTCTAGGTTCTCAAATATTTTCTTGGAAAATTGTATTCCACATATATGCAATGATGAGATTCTTTGTAAGTTAGAGCATCTACACGATGAGGGCATGACTGTGACTCAGTATGAGATGAGGTTCATAGAGCTAGCATGATATGCTGTGTTCTTGGTCCATACTAAGAGGGAGAGGGTCAGATGTTCCATTGAGGGCCTCAAATTTAGGATTCGGTGTGGGATGGACCGATAGGTCAAGGTTGATACTACATTTCATCAGGCTATGGAGATTGCTAGGAGCTTAGAGCATATTTGCAGGCAGTATAGAGAAGAGTGGGATGCCAAGAGGACCCATGTTTCAAGTAGTTTCAGTAGTGCCTCATATTGAGGACTAGGGCATCACAGTAGAGGTCATTCGTTTAGGCATGTTCAGTCGGCTCATCAGGTTCCTCATGGTTCTTTAGTCATCCATGGTTCATACGACGCTCACCTAGGCTAGTCGCCTTTCAGTGCACTGGCAGCACAAAGTTCATACTATGTTTCGTTTGTTCACGTTCTTCGGGTGGATATCCAGGTTCTCATGGGTAGTCATAGAGCCAACAATGTCACGACCCAAAATTTTACCAAAGGCTGTGAAGTCGCCTAACCACTCGCTAGGCAAGCGACCATATAATAACAACAATATAATCCAATTACTAAGCCATTGAGTGTTTTGTGATATAAACAACAATGCGAAAATAAATGTCAATTAAATATCGCTAGGGTAATTCAACAACAAGTTCTATATATATGACCACAGTTGTCTAAAATCCGCCCAAAACCCAGTGTCACTTCATCACGAGCATCTTATAAGAGTAACTAGAGTTAACTAAATAAATACATCTATCATAAAAGAATACATGAACGAAAAATATATAATTAGAGAATGAGACTCCATGTTCTATGAATCAGATCAAGTACAACAGCTCACCAAGAAGTCTCCAATCATACTCCTACTTACCTCAAAGCGTACCGCTAATACCGGTCTCATAACCTGCAGAAAATGTGCAAAAGTGTAGTATGAGTACAAAACCACAGTACTTAGTAAGTATCAAGTATAGCTTCGAAAAAGTAGTGTGAGGGGGTCGACATTGACACTCACTAACCATCCTATAATCAGGTAAAGCATAAATAATATACAGTGTTAAGTATGTTATTATCAAATTATTACGGCAGGTCAAAGAAACATAGTTCAAATGGAATATAGGCATGCTTAGTAGAGCAATAAAGATATCAACACTTTGATCCTCATATCAAGACATGATTCATGTATCAAATCATAGCATGATTAAAAAATATGTACATATGTGTGCTCAGGATCCAATATCAATGTATATTACAGCCAATGCATGACCTAAGCTACCAATGCATACTTCTGCTCCAATATCAATGTATATAAGTTCTAATGCATGAGTCTAAAAAGCTCATATGGCTAAAAGATGGCTATGGAAAATCATGTAACTCAATTTATTGCAATGACTCAATGAGTAATTTATCATGTTCTGGCTTAATCATATTATTTGTCATGAGCCGATTAGGCCATAGAAACCACCAACATCATGGAGCAATAAGTTAAGTGTATGACTATAGATTTATAATAAAGTTCATCATGGCAAAATAATCCTTCATGTCAAATTAACAATTCACAACCCTAGGCATGCTCCTAAATCATGAATATACATCATCGTGTACCCATAGAATTAATTTAAACATGGATAACAACCTCATATAATCCAATAAAGTACAATTCAAGTCAACAATATCGGATATGGTCAAGACATAGCTAAGCATATATGCTCGTCACCTTACATATACGTGGCTCCTAAGTTATGAATCAAGTAGAAAATGGATCGCATATGGGGAGAATTTCCTCTTACAAGGATACACAAGAGACTTACCTCCGCCCGATAAGTTCAAATCAATAAGTAATTGCCTACCGTCAAAATTTCATCCCAAATGGATCGAATCAAATAAAAAACAACAACTCAAATAAAGTCATAGGAAAACACTCCAAACAATAAAGCTTTGATCTTTATGCATACCCTCAAAAGTCAACAAAAGTCAACCTGGGACTGCGTACAAAACCCGAGGCAAGGGGTAGATTACGACTACCCATAACCCCACGACTCCAAATTTATGATTATATTCCAAAATCAAGTCCAAATTGACCTTTAAATCCTCTAAATACACCCTCTTAAGTTGTAGAAAAAAACCCCAAATTTTCCTACAAAATTTCAAGTTTTAGGTGTAGAAATCCATGGAGAATCAAGATACAATACCAAATCCAAGTGAAAATTCCTTGCCTCCAATGTAATAGTGAAATCACTCTTCAAAATCTCCTCTCCTCGAAGTCTAGGTCTCAAATATGAGACAATGGGTAAAATCCCAAAATATAACACTTAAGTGTTCTGCTCAGTGATATGCATTGCGATCGCAACACTCCTTTGGCGATCACGAAGGCAAAAGGTATGCCCAGTTTCTACTCCACTTCGTCAACGTGAAGTCCCCCATTATGAATGCGATGAATGACTTGCAAAGCCCACGCGAACACAAGCCCTACTTCCCAAACGCAAAGGTGATCCTTCCTCCTGGCACCATTCAATCGCGAACCTGGCCCTCTGCATACAAACAAATTGCTCCTTGCTCCTGATCCCAATTCTTTGCGAACGTGGCCCTGCAAACGCGAACGGGAAGAAGAAAATCTCGCCTGTCATGCCAACGAGTCCCAATACCTTATCCACACTAGTCCAAATTCTCAAAACACTACAACTAACATAAAAACCAGGAATTGCCAATCGAAACAGAAGTTGAGCTTCTCTTTAAGTTCATTAACCTTCAAACTTCCAACCAAACGTACGATTCAAGCCTAACCAATGCGTATCACATCCAAATGTTGAGCACAATTTCTAAATGATAAAACAAACCTATTTAAAGTTCTATTATAACAATCCAAATCAACTATCATCAAAGTCAATCATGGTCAAACTTAGGAACTCTCTAAACCTTTAAATTGCCAACTTTCGGCAAATAGAGCCAAATCATCCTAGGACCTCCAAATCCAAATCTGAACATACGCGCAAGTCCAAAATCACCATACGAACCTACTAGATCTATCAAATCACCAATCCGAGGTCCTTTATACAAAAGCCAAACTTTGGTCAACTCTTCGAACTTAATGCTTCAGAATTGAGAATTACTTTCTAAATTAACTCTGAAACTCTCAAAAAATCAAACCCAACTGCAAATGCAAGTCACAATGCATTATATAAAGTTACTCAAAGTCTAAAATCGCCGAATGAAGTGCTAGAGCTCAAAACGACTGGACGGATCATTTCATTCTCCCTCACTTAAACATATGTTTATCCTCGAATGTGCCAAGAGTTGTTCTAAAGCTACCAAAACACTGTACAACTCGTCATACACATACCCATGGGGGATATCGTCACCTCAAACCATATAAGACCATTACACCATCCGGTCTGAAGATTCTTCCTGCAACCATAGCTTACAATCCGTAGAACCAATTCCAACTTCATAAACCCCTCTAAGATTCTATTCTTGTATATATACATTGTATCAATCTAGACAAGCTGTAGCAGATATACTCCCAAGGTATAACAACACGATGCACTGCATAACTCATATTCCCATAGCCATATCATAAGAAATGTGTATAAACTCATAATCACCCATCAACATAACAAGTCATGGATTTCTCTACTTCTAAAGACCATTATCAAATTCTAAGCAGACTAATATACCTCAATCAAATATACTTTATACAAATGTGATTGCAATAATCCAGGTCCTATAAACTCGTCTCACCCAGTACAAGATATTCGACCGACATGCCACATCAAATACTATCAAAAACCTTATACGATGCAACCTGTGGGCCAAACAAACAACCGCTCGAATATGATCAATAATGGAAAGGAAAACTAAGTACGATAAATATCTAGCAAGTGTAGCAGATATAACAACAAAAACATAATGCTATGAACTCATCCCACAAAGGAGAAGCAAAACACATAAAATAAGCTCAAGTAATCGTATCCATCATAACTTAGTTGCGATGTGCAACCCGATCCATACATATTCTTGTGGCGGCGTGCTTACACATGTACCTGTGGCAGTGTGCTACCTGATCCACAATAATCTCATCAATAACCAATAGGCCTTAATTCTCACACTCCCAAAAACGTGTACTAAAAACGAGCACGCAAAGTTCATAAACATAACCATGGGGAGATGGATAACATAATGCGCTACAAAAAAAGGCAAGCACATCTACGGTGCTATAAGTACATCAAAATCTCAAGAGACATCTCTCTCATATATCCCCACAAGGCCTAAACAGGGCCACAACATGCGTGTGAATACAAAATATTCTCGCAACCCATCATAGCATAAGGGAGTAACAGATAAAATAGATATGGACATGAATAACATCTATTCTGCCTGATGACATACCTATAGAAAATACTGCATTGAGCAAGCAAATCCACTCTAGTGTAGAGTACATATTCTTATTACGTCTATCAATGGGCCTCCAAAATGATTCAGATCATTCATGAGTAGGTAGGTAGACCTCCAAAAATCCAAGGTGACCTTATCCATGACACATCCAATTAGTTATCAAATCCTAAACACAATTCCATAGTCCACAACCAGAGGGATAAATCGCCCCTCAAAAGTATACTCTACAAACTGCGAGAGTACAAGAATTTCCATACATGATCTCTAACTCCGCCGTTTAGGTGACTTCCATGTCACGCATACACAAACACATCATAAAAATACTCCCACTGTCACGACCCAATTTACCATCCGAAAGGTATCATGGCGGCACCTAGTCTCTACGACTAGGTAGGCCTGAATTTGCGGATAAAATTAAATCAAATACAACAAAAGTAAAGACAAGAAGAGAAAAGTCTAGATAAATATAACATCGTCTCGGAATGTATAAGTATAAATCCCAAAACCCGGAATGTCACATTACATTCACAAGATTCTATATTGTAGTAGCTCTATACAACGACAGGAAAATACATAGAAAATATCTCTAAAAGATGGAATAGAAGGTGACTCAGAGGATTCTACGGACGCGGAAGAAATACCTTAAGGTCTCCTCGAAGAAACTGCAACGGCCGTTAGCCTCGGGACTGAGAACTCGAACATGGATCTGCACACGAAAAATATGTGTAGAAAAGGGCATGAGTACACCACATTTGGTACCTAGTTAGTGCCAAGCCTTACCCAGTCAAGTAGTGACGATGTCAGGTTAAGGCTCTACTGGATTTATAATTAAAACAGTTTAAGTAGTACGGAAAAGAAATAAGTTCTAAAGTAGGCAGTTAAAATGAATAATTTGAAATAAGACAGTAAAATGGATCCCTCGGCTCAGCACAACGTATCACATAGTGGAATCTCCCGGGATACCGTCCTATAGTTCCAATTATATATATGCGGTACAAGGGGGATCTCCCAGATTACGTCTGTAGTCCCCAATTTAAATATGCAGTGCTGGGGGGATCTCCTAGAATACGTCTGTAGTCCTCAATTTAAATATGCAATGCGAAGTAAATGCCAAATAAATATCAATTTTAATAGTACATCTAAATACATGTAGGAAAGCAGGGAAACTAACTAAACATGACGCACAGAGTGTCAATTAGAAAATTTAATATGAAAAAAAATAAGCATGCTTTCCTAATCTAAGATGAACAATTAAAAACGGAGAAGTGATGCAATAGAAGAACAAGGCACTGTATAATTTTTGAAGGAAAAATAGGAATTTTTTGCAGAAATGGCCCGTGTACATAATCGTCACCTCACGTACACGGCTCCCACACAACAATTATATCAAAACAACCTAAGGGAAGGTCCCCAACACAGAGTTAGGCAAGCCACTTACCTCGACTGCTCAACTCAACCTGAGATCACGTTCTTGCCACGGGTACCCGACTCCAAATGGCCAAAATCTATTCAGTTCAATTGCATAATGTAAATATAACTTTAAGAAATTAATATAACTAATAAATTTGAAGCTAATACGCGAATTTAGGAAAAAACGCCGAAATAGTCCCCCAGGCCCAAGTCTCGGAATCAGGTAAAAGTTACAAATTCCGGATACCTGTTCACTCACGAGTCTAACCATACAAGAATTACTCGAATCGAATACCAAAACCTCGATCAAAATTCAAAAACTCTGCCTAAGAACTTTACCCAAATTTTCCCGATTTTCCACCCCAAATTCGAAATTAAAGGATGAATTTAAGTATAGATTCGTGAAAATTAGTCAAAACCGAGTAGAAATTACTTACCCAAATCGCCTAGGTGAAAATATCTTCAAAAATTGCCAATCTCCGAGCTCCCAAGTTCAAAATATGAAATATAGCTTAAACCCTCGATTTTGGGTTTTAAAATCTGCCCAGATGCATTCTTCATCGTGTTCACGGAAGCCCAGTCGCGAACGCGGAAGACAAGAACACGCACCTCCAAATTAACTCTACACGAACGCGATGCCTAACCTCTCCAACCCTACACCAACATGTCTGGTCTCACGTGAACGCGAAGGGTAACGCCCCGAACCACTGCCGCTCCATTCCTTCTTCACGAACGCGACATGGCCCACGCGTTCGCGGTCCAGCACCTAGTCAACCCTACGCGTTTGCACTCACCTACATGCGATGCAAAGAACAAAAATTCCCTAGGACCAACTTAGCCTACGCGTTTGCGACACTCCCCATGCGAACGCATAGGAGAAAACCAGCACCAACAAATCTGATGCCTTCTAAGTTCAAACTTTATCCCGTTGAGCATCTGAAACGCACCCGAGGCCCCCGAAACCTCAACAAACTTACCAACCAGTCCTAATACTTTATTCGAACTTAGTCAAGCTTCAAACCACGTCACATAACATCAAAATCAAGGATTATGCATGAATTCAAGCCTAAGAACTTAAGAATTTTCTAAAATCTACAACCGATGTCGAAAAACGTCAAAACTAGTCCGAATGACCTCATAGTTTACACACAGGTCATAAATGACACTACGGACCTACATCCACTCTGGGAATTCCATTCCGAGTCAAATATCAAAATTTCACCTATCGGCCGAAATCGCCAAAATTCTAACTTTCGCCAATTCAAGCCTAAATCTACTACAGACCTCGAAAACACATTCTGGACGCGCTCCCAACCCCAAAATCACTCAACGGAGCTAACAGAGTCATCAGAATTCCATTCTGAACCCGTCTTCACATAGTTACAACTATGTCCCGATTTCTAAGCTTAAACTAATATATAGGGACTATGTGTCCCAAAACTCTCTAGAATCCACAACTAATCACTTCGACAAGTCCCTGAAGCAGCAACAAATGTGTGGAAAACAATTATTAAGGGGTTGGGGTGCTAACTCTCAAATGACCGACCGGGTCGTTACATTCTCCCCCTCTTAAGAAAATCGTTCGTCCTCGAACGAATGTAAAGACATACCTAAAGCTGTGAAAAGGTGAGGGTATTGGCTGCGCATATCCTGATCGGTCTCCCAAGTCGCCTCCTAGACCGGGTGACCCCTCCACTGGACCTTAACTGATGCAATATTCTTTGACCTGAGCTTTCTGACATGTCTATCCAATATAGCTACTGACTCCTCAACATATGATAAATCCTTGTCCAACTGGAATGAACTGAAATCCAAGATATGAGTCGGATCACCGTGATACTTCCGGAGCATCGAGACGTGGAATACCGGATGGACTCCTGCTAGGTTGGGAGGCAATTCAATCTCATAAGCAACCTCCCCAACACACTGTAATATCTCAAAAGGAATAATGAATCTCGGACACCTCATGGCGATCTTAATAGGCGATACCCGAAGAAAAACTTGATCACCAACCATGAATGCCAAATCACGAACCTTCCAGTCTGCGTAACTCTTCTACCTGGACTGCGTTGTGCGAAACCTCTCCTGAATTACCTTCACCTTGTCCAGGGCATCCTGAACAAAATTTGTACCCAACAATCGGGCTTTGCCCGGCTCAAACCATCGCACTGGAGACCCGCACCGTCTACAATACAAGCCTCATACTGTTCCATCTGAATGTTGGACTGGTAATTGTTGTTATAAGCAAACTCTCCAAGTGGAAAGTATTGGTCCCATGACCCTCCAAAATCCATCATACATGCACGAAGCATATCCTCAAGAATCAGAATCATTCGCTCGGATTGCCCGTCTGTCTGAGGGTGAAAGGTTGTACTCAACTCCACCCTGGTGCCTAGCTCCTGCTGAACGGCTCTCCAGAATCGTGAAGTGAACTGTGTACCTTTATTTGAAATGATAGATACTGGGATACCGTGAAGTCAGACAATCTCCCTGATATAAATATCAGCCAACCTCTATGAGGTATATGTAGTCAACACTGGAATGAAATGGGTTGACTTGGTCAGCCGATCCACGATCACCCAAATAGCATCGAACTTTCTCAAATTTCGAGGAAGCCCAACCACGAAGTCCATGGTGATCCTCTCCAACTTCCACTTTGGAAGCTCAATCTACTGAAGTAATCCTCCCGGCCTCTGATGTTCATATTTAACTTGCTGACAATTTAGACACTTGGCCAGAAATCCAACTATGTCCTTTTTCATCCTTCTCCACTAATAGTGTTGTCTCAGGTTCTGGTACATCTTCGCGGCACCCGGATGAATGGAGTACCGCGATCTATGGGCCTCCTCCAGAATCAACTCCCGAAGCCCATCTACATTGGGCACATAGATACGTCCCTTCATCTCATCACTCCATCATCACCTATAGTCACGTCCCTAGTATCACCCCGTCAGACCCTGTCCTGAAGAACCAAAAGGTGGGGATCATCATACTGGCGCTCTCTTATGCGGTCATAAAGGGATGATCGGGCAACCACATAGGCTAATACCCGGCAAGGCTATGAGAGATTCAATCTCACAAACGGACTGGCTACAGACTGAACATCCAAGGCTAAGGGTCTCTCAACTGCCGGAAGATATGCCAAACTCCCCAAACTCTCCGCCCGACGCCTCAAGGCGTCGGCCACCATTGGCCTTCCCCGGGTGGTATAATATAGTGATGTCATAGTCCTTGAGTAACTCCAACCACCTTCGCTGGCGCAAATTGAGGTCCTTCTGCTTGAACAAGTTCTACAAACTCTGGTGATCCGTGAAAATCTCACAGGGAACACCGTATAAATAATGACGCCATATTTTCAGGGCGTGAACAATCGCTGCCAACTTGAGATCATGAACTGGATAGTTCTTCTCATGCACCTTCAACTGTCTGGACGCGTAGGCAATCACCCTACCATCCTACATCAATACCGCTCCAAGGCCAATCCTCGAGGCATCACAATAGACTGTATAGGGCCCCGAGCCTGTAGGCAATACCAACACTGGAGCTGTAGTTAGGGATGTCTTAAGCTTCTGAAAGATCTCCTCACACTCCTTAGTCCACCTGAACGGGGCACCCTTCTGAGTCAGTCTGGTCATAGGTGCTGCAATAGATGAAAATCCCTCTACAAAGCGGCGATAGTACCCTGCCAAACCAAGGAAACTGCGGATCTCAGTAGTTGATGACAGTCTAGGCACACTCTGCACCGCCTCCACCTTTTTCGGGTCTACCTTGATCCCATCAAAAGACACCACATGGCCTAAGAATGGCACATAATGAAGCCAAAATTTACACTTAGAAAAGTTTGCATACAATTTCTTCTCCCTCAAAGTCTGAAGTACAGTCCTCAAATGCTGCTCATGGTCCTCCTGAGACCGAGAATACACCAAGATGTCATCAATGAACACAATGACGAAGGAATCAAGATAAGGCCGGAACACACTGTGCATCAAGTGCATAAAGGCTGCTGGGGCATTGGTGAGCCCAAATGACATAACAAGAAACTCATAGTGGCCATATCTGGTCCTGAAGGCAGTCTTCGGGATATACGACTCCCGAATCTTCAACTGATGATAGACAGAACGCAAGTCAATCTTGGAAAATACCCTGGCACCCTGTAACTGGTCAAATAAATCATCAATGCGAGGCAATGGATACATGTTCTTCACTGTTACCTTGTTCAGCTGCCGATAATCAACACATACGCATAGAACCATCTTTTTTCTTCACAAACAATACCTGGGCACCCCAAGGTGATACACTGGGCCTGATGAAACCCTTATCAAGCAACTCCTGCAACTGCTCCTTCAGCTCCTTCAACTCAGTAGGAGCCATATGATAGGGAGGGATAGAAATGGGTTGGGTGCCCGGCAACAAATCAATGCCGAAATCAATATCTTTGTCGGGCGGCATAACCGGAAGATCAGCTTGAAAAACATCAGGGAAGTCCCTCACTACTGGTATAGACTCAACTGTAGGGGTATCAATACTAACATCTCTCACATAGGCCAAATACGCATCACACCCCTTCTCAACCATCCGCTGAGCCTTAAGGAAAGAAATGACCATGCGGGGAGTATACTCTAAGGTACATCTCCACTCTAATCTCGGTAAGCCTGGCATAGCCAACGTCACGGTCTTGGCGTGACAATCAAGAATAGCATAATGGGGCGACAACCAGTCCATGCCCAGGATAACATCAAAATCTACCATACTGAGTAATAATAGATCATGTCTGGTCTCAAAACCACTGATAACAATCAAACACGACCGATATACGCGGTCCACAATGAGATAATCTCATACGGGAGTAGAAACATAAATAAGGGAGCTCAAAGAATCCCGTGCTACCCCCTGATGTGAAGCAAAATAAGAAGACACATATGAATACGTAGAGCCTGGGTCAAATAATACTGATGCATCCCCATGACAGACAGGGACAATACGTGTGATGACTGAATCTGAAGAGACAACCTCTAAACGGGCTGGAAGGGCACAATACCTGGCCTGGACTCCCCCTCTAGGGCGACCCCAACCTCCCCGACCTCCACCTCGAGCTGTCTGAGAAGGTGGGGCAGTAGCTAGGGATGGAAGAATAGCTGGAGGATCCGGTGGGGCACATGGGGCTTGATAAGTCTGAGATGATGCACCCATTCTAGCTCTAGGGAAATCTCTAAACATGTGGCGAGGGTCACCACACTCAAAAAAAACCCTCGGAGGACGTGGTGGCTGGTGCTGACTCTGAACTGGCCTGCCGGATTGGGCGGTAATGGCACCTCGAGCAGGAGGCATACTAGATATTGGCGGTGCATAATAAGGCTCCTGGGGTCAAGGAGGAGCTGGAATACCACTGGCTGCTGGAAGAGCTGAATGAACATGGCGACTCACAAAACCCTACTATAGCGTGTTGTTGGTGCACGAACTCCCAAAAAATGACCAGTCTCTCGAGACCTCTAGGCCTCTCTCTCCTCTCTGTCCCGAGCAAGCATACCCTCTATCATCCGGGCAATACTCAGTGCCTGCTGGTAAGTGATATCCATCTCCAACTCTCTGGCCATACTAGTGCGAATACCGGGGTGGAGTCCCTCAATGAAGTGTTGAACCCTCTCCCTGATCGTACCAACCAAGGCCGGTGCATGACGTGCCAAGTCACTGAAACGGACTGCATACTCCGACACTGTCATAGTACCCTGGCGTAACTGCTCAAACTCTGCTCGCCAAGCATCCCTGAGGCTTTGAGGGAGAAACTCAAGCAAAAACATCTTTGAGAACTTAGTCCAAGTGAGTGAAGCTGCCTTGTCCGGACTACTCAACTCATAGGCACGCCACCACTGATAAGCCGCACCCCTCAGCTGGAAAGCGGTGAAAGAAACCCAACTCGTCTCCACAATGCCCATAGTGCGGAGAATACGATGACACTCCTCAAGAAAACCTAGAGTGTCATCTGAAGCTAGTCCGCTGAAAATAGGTGGGTGGTACTTCTTGTACCTCTCAAGTCTGAGCTGCTCTGTCTCAGAAGCAGCTACCCTAGCATCATGCTGAGCCGGAGCCGTTGAGGGCATAGGAATATACTCTGGGGCCTGTCCAACCTGGACCCTCTGCTCATGAGTACGGGTTGCAGGAGTCTGTGCCCCTCCCCCTGCCTGAGATGTGGCTGGAGCTATCAGGAGTTGTCCCGCCTAAGTCAGAGTGCTGAAAACGCTCATGAACTGAGCCAAAGTCTCCTGGAGGGCTAGAGTAGCAGTAGGGACCACCTATGCCGGCCCTCCAACTGGAGCTGCTGAGGGCGCTTCTGTCGCTGCTCTCGCCGGTGCTCGGGCTGCACCGCGTGCTCGTCCTCTACCCTTGCCCTTGCCTCTGGCAGCTCTGGTTGGAGGCTCGGGTTCCTGATCCTCCGTCCGTCTGGTGTGGGTCCTCACCCTCTGTGAGAAAGAATAGAATAAAGTTTTAAAAATCTTTGAGGTGAATAACCCCAGTAAGTTCCAAGCGTAACCCCAGTCAAGTAGTGACGAGGTCAGGTTAAGGCTCTACTAGATTTATAATTAAAACATTTTAAGTAGTACGGAAAAGAAATAAGTTCTAAAGTACACAGTTAAAATTAATAATCTGAAATAAGATAGTAAAATGGAACCCTCGGCTCAGCACAACGTATCACATAGTAGAATCTCCCGGGATACCGTCCCGTAGTTCCAGTTATACATATGCAGTACATGGGCGATCTCCCAAATTACGTCTGTAGTCCCCAATTTAAATATGCAGTGCTAGGGGGGGATCTCGCAGAATACGTCTGTGGTCCCCAATTTAAATATGCAGTACAGGGGGAGGGGATCTCCCAGATTACGTTTGTAGTCCCCAATTTAAATATGCAATGCGAAGTAAATACCAAATAAACATCAATTTAACAGTACAACTAAATACAGGTAGGAAAGCAGGGAAACTAACTAAACATGGCGCACAAAGTGTCAATTAGGCAATTTAATATGAAAACAAATAAGCATGCTTTCCTAATCTAGGATGAACAATTAAACACGGAGAAGTGATGTAATAGAATAACAAGGCGTTGTATAATTTTTGAAGGAAAAGTGGGATATCTTTTTGCATAAATGTCCCGTGTACGTACTCGTCACCTCACGTACATGGCGCCCACACGACAATTATATAAAACAACCTAAGAGAAGGTCCCCAACACAGAGTTAGGCAAGCCGCTTACTCGATTGCTCAACTCAACCCGAGATCACGTTCTTGCCATGCGTACCCGACACCATATGGCCCAAATCTATTCAATTCAATTGCATAATGTAAATATAACTTTAAGAAATTAATCTAACTAATAAATTCGAAGCTAATACGCGAATTTAGGAAAAATCGCCGAAACAATCCCTCGGACCCACGTCTCGGAATCGGGTAAAAGTTACAAATTCCGGACACTTGTTCACTCATGAGTCTAACCATAAAAGAATTGCTCGAATCGGATACCAAAACCTCGATCAAAACTCAAAAACTCGGCCTAAGAACTTTATCCAAATTTTCCCGATTTTCCACCCCAAATTCGAAATTAAAGCATGAATTTAAGTATAGATTCGTGGAAATTAGTCAAAACCGAGTAGAAATTACTTACCCAAATCGCCCAGGTGAAAATCTCTTAAAAAATCGCCAATCCCCGAGCTCCCAAGTTCAAAATATGAAATATAGCTTAAACCCTCGATTTTGGGTTTTAAAATCTGCCCAGATGCATTCTTTATCGCGTTCGCAGAAGCCCAGTCGCGAACGCGGAAGACAAGAACACGCGTCTCAAAATTAACTCTACACGAACAAGAGGGTGTGTTCGCGAACGCGATGCCTAAGCTCTCCAACCCTACGCAAACACGCCTGGTCTCACGCGACCACGAAGGGTAACGCCTCGAACCACTGCCGCTCCATTCCTTCTTCGCGAGCGCGGCATGGCTCACGCGTTCGCAGTCCAACACCTAGTCAACCCTACGCGTTCGCACTCACCTACACGCGAATGCAAAGAAAAAAAATTCCCTAGGACCAACTTATCCTACGCGTTCGCGACACTCTCCACGCGAACGCATAGGAGATAACCAGCACCAGCAAATCTGATGCCTTTTAAGTTCAAACGTTATCCCGTTGAGCATCCGAAACGCACTTGAGGCCCCCGGGACCTCAACCAAACTTACCAACCAGTCCTAATGCCTCATTCGAACTTAGTCGAGCCTTCAAACCATGTCACATAACATCAAAATCAAGGATTATGCATGAATTGAAACCTAAGAATTTCGGAATTTTCAAACATCTACAACCGATGCTGAAACACGTTAAAACTAGTCCGAATGACCTCAAATTTTACACACAGGTCGTAAACTACACTACGAACCTACAACCACTCTCGGAATTTCATTTCGAGCCAGATATCAAAATTTCAGCTCTCGGCCGAAATCACCGAAATTCTAACTTTCGCCAATTCAAGCCTAAATCTACTACAGACCTTGAAAATACATTCCGGACGCGCTCCCAACCCCGAAATCACTCAACGGAGCTAACGGAGTCGTCGAAATTCCATTTCGGACCCGTTTTCACACTGTTCCAACTACGGCCCGATTTCTAATCTTAAACTCACATATAGGACTATGTGTCCCAAAACTCTCCAGAATCCACAACTAATTGCTCCGACAAGTCCCATAAGCAGCAAACAACGTGGGGAAAGCAGTTATTAGGGGTAAGGGCGCTGACTCTCAAAATGACCGACCGAGTCGTTATACCCACGAATCTCCCGCATCAAGTTGCAAGCTGGGAGCTCAATGATTATGGGCATGCGGTTTTTATTGTAATAGTAAAGCATTCGCAAAACAATACCCAATGCGTCTTATGCAATACACACTCCTCAGGTGGTACACGATAGTGCTAGAATTCTCTTAAGCATATACAATCTTTCATGTTGTCTTGAACTCATGACATTCCCTTCACAACTGAACCACAACCTTGTCAATTCAATCCTAATTCCATATATCTTGTCGCATCTGTCATGCTATTATGCAACAATACGAGAATCCTACTATCAATTCTGAATCACGAATATGATACACACTCCATCGACCAAAAGCATTCCATTTAGCCCAACAGAAGAAAATTATAGCACATAACAAACTTCTTATGCCTGTAAAAGACACCAACCGCAAACAATGGTCAAAATCATCACAAACTCTTCGAAATCCATTTTCACATGACCAAGCAATTATAACTACAACAACAACAACATGCCTAGTAAAATCCCAGTAGTGGGGTCTGGGGAGAGTAGAGTGTACGCAAACCTTACCCCCACCCCCAAAAGGGTAGAGAGGTTGTTTCCCGGTAACTCTCGTCTCAAAAAGAGGGACAATAATATTATAAAAGATCAAAAGAAAAGGCATGTAACAACAAAAGATTCCAGAAAAAAATAACAACAACGAATAAGTGAAAGGACAATAACATAAAACTATGCTAAACAACAATGTGAAAACAACATAAACCACTAACAAACCTAAACAAAACTTTATCACACTATCCAGTACAAAGAGGGAAGAACTCACGACTACCCCTTAGCCTACCACCCTAATGCTCGACCTCCACAGGTTCCTATCAAGAGCCATGTCCTCAGAAAGCTGAAGTCGCGCCATGTCCTGTCTAATCACCTTGCCATAATACTTCTTAGGCCGCCCTCTTCCTCTTCTCGTACCTTCCAAAGTCATCTGCTCACACATCTTAACGGGTGCACCTAGGCTTCTCCTCCCTACATGTCTGAACCATCTAAGTCTCACTTTCTGCATCTTGTCGTCCACGGGAGCCACGCCTACCCCCTTCCGAATATCTTCATTCCTAATCTTATCCAACCTAGTGTGCCTACACATCCATCTCAACATCCTTATTTATGCTACTTTCATCTTCTAGATATGTGAATTCTTGACTGGCCAACACTCAAGCTCCATACAACATGGTCGGTCTAACCATCGCTCTATAAAACTTACCTTTGAGTTTCGGTGGCCAAGCAATTAGAACTAAATTCCTCTAAATCAACCAAGTCACGCAGACTTCCAACCTAAAAGTGTTACCACCAGAAACACCTGTAAAGCTCTATCATACCGAAGAAATCAATTATTTCTATTACTATGTTGATCTAAACAGCTACAACACGGACGTAACATCTTCAGATTACGTATGGCCCGCTTTCTGGGTAATACTACTCCTTCCCAGTACACTATGGACCTCAATAAAAAACTCATCCCAATGAACCTAACATGAAATATCTTCATCCTAAGACCCCTAAGCCACTTTATTCCCTCTCAATGTCTTCTTTGAAGAGAACTTTCATGAATCTAAAGTTGTTTCTTCCATCTCTCCAACACTGCATCTCAGGACCGATAATGATAACTAAAGTACTCTCGACCTCTTTCACAATCCAATGCAAATCTCAAATCTCCCAACATATAAAAACTCAGACATATTTAGGTGACACATAATAAATCTTGAATCTATTTACAATGACCCGACCTGTAATTTTGAGTATTTGCAATCCATTCGGCGGTATGAGGTCATGAGTAACTTCATGCGGTGTATTATAACTTGTCTGTATCATCAAATTTTGTCTTTGAATGGTTCAGGATTTATTTGGACGAATGATTCTCAATTAGTAAGCTTTAAGTTGGAAGAGTTGACCAAGTTTGACTTTTGTGTATTTGACCTCGGGTCGTGATTTTGATAGTTCCAAATAGTGTGTAAGTGTATGCTCGGATTCGCATTTGGATATTTTTAGAAGGTTTTTTATCTGAATGGCGAAAGTTGGCAAATCGAAGGCTTTGAAAGTTCATAGGTTTGATCGGGAGTTGACTTTGAATAGGTTCATTATGATATTTGGAACTTGTGCGCAAAATTGGAGGTGATTCCGAGTTGTTTAGACATGTTCGGCTTATGTTTGGAATTTAGAAATTTAAAGTAGTTCATTAAGCTTGATTTGAGGTGCGATTTGTGATTTTGATGTTGTTATGGATGATTTGAGACCTTGAGTAAGTCTGTGTTATGTTTTGATACTTTTTGGTATGCTCGGAAGAGTGTCTCGAATGAGTTTTTGGGTAGTTTCGGATCATTTCAGATGGGTTTTGTGTTGCTAGTTTGTTGGTGTCAAGTAATGCATCGCGATCGCGAGCATGGCATTCCGTTCGCGAAGTGATAAGTGATATGGAGGAGATTTGTTCTACGCATTCGCGGTTGGGGGGTCGTGATCTTGGTGGGTCTGTGCATGAAGGTCTATGCGTTCGCGAATGTTGAATCGTGGACGCGAAGGGCGGTTGGGAGCAGGGAGCTTTGTGCGTCGCATCTTTGGGGAGCGTTCGCGATCGCGATGTTTAGGCGTTCTGGACATCGCGTTCGCGAGCCTTTTGTTGCATTCACGGTGAAGGTTTTTCGTTGGAGACAGTTATGTGCTTCTTCTGCGTTCGCAAAGGGTATACTTGGGTAGTGTTCACATTTTGAGTTGGGGAGCTCGGATTTGGGCGATTTTGGAGAGGATTTTCACCACATGGATTGGGGTAAGTACTTTTGACTCAAATTTGATTATTTTACATGATTTCATCTTTGATTTCGGCATTTAATTTGATGAATATAAAAGAGAAATTGGGGCTTTTGTTAAAACTTTACTAAGGTGAATATTTTAGATTTGAACATCGATTTGGAGTCGTACGGGGTGACGCCTCTAGTGTATTGATTTGGTTTTCTCGAGGTAAGTGCCTTACCTAGATTTGCTGGGAGAATATTTCCTAATTAAATTATATTATTTTCTACACGCGGGGGTGATGTATATGTGAGGTGACAAGTGTATATGCATGTGCCAGGGTTATCCATGTTCGGGGTAGATGATTCAATTCTTTGTGCCTTGTTGGACTATGTGATTTTCTTGCCTCATGTTTTGATTGACTTATATTATAATATGAATATGAATTTCAATACTAGAAACCACGATTCATCTTGTAATAACTAGATTAAATTTGACGGCCTCTTTGTAAAACTGTTGATGTGCAAATTTCGATCATCACTATACCTAATCACAAATACATGTTTGTGACTGAAATTCTAAGGTATTTGGGTTCCATACTTATGTTGAAAAGCATGTTTGAGATTTGTCGAGATACTTGAACAATAAGGTTCTTGAGGTTTATTGAATTGTGTATTGGTTCGAGAGTTGTGATTCATGTTCACGTGGTGTATTTCCTTAACCACTCTTCTTGATGTTATCCATTTCCTACCTTGCTTGTCATTGATATACATGTTCTTGGTGAGGAAGCGGGTAAAGCGCGAAAGGTGATACGGTGTCATTGCATATACATTATCATGTGAGTATAAGTGTAAAGTACGAATGGTGACGTCGTGCCATTTCATATACATTATTACGCACGAAGGATAATGACGTGTCATTGTTTTACAGTATCATGTGAGGAAGAATTTAAGTACAAAGGGTGATGTCATACCATTGCATATACATTTTCATGTGAGGAAGAGAGTAAACCACGAAGGGTAATCCCGTGCCAATTCTTATACATTTATATCTTTGTTCTGAGTTGTCATTACTGCACCTATGCTTTCTATGTGATTTGTTGTTATTATTCTGACTTTTCCCTCTACCTTAACTCTTGTTGTTCTATCCACGCCTTCTATCTGTTTATCTTGTCAAGATCATGCTCTCTCTCTTGTTTGTTATATTTACATATATGCCTTTTCTCATTTATTGTACTTTCATCTAAACCCTTTACCATGCTAGTTAGTGAAATCTATGTTCTCCTACCTTAATTGCTATCATTACTTTTGTGCCTCCCACCTTGTCTCTACAGTTGTCCATATGCTCCACCTTGTTCGTTATTGCTATCTGTGTACTTCTCACTTTCATTATTACTATTATTGGCATTTCTTTTACCTGGATGGTATTGTTATACATATTCTTGGTAAGGATTAGATAAATTTATGAAGGGTGTTGCCGTGCAATTGATTTGACATACATTCATATATTTGGGTAACGATGAGATAAATGTACAAAGGGTGTTGCAGTGACGTTTGATTTGATATCTTGAACATACTACTCATACTATGTAGATTCGTGGGTTTTCCTATGTTGTTTAATGGTTACCGACTTAAGAAGAGGGTTGGTTGCAATATTGAGGAAACTGATCGTGAATCCTTTTAGTAATCATTTACTGCTTCACATATTTATTATTGTACTCTTCTCTTTTATTTCCAGTATTGTTTCTATTGCTAATCTACTACACAGGTTATATTAGTGAGTATCTTTGACTTAAAAACCTCACCATTACTTCACCGAGATTAGTCAAGATACTTACTGAGTACATGGAGTGTGTTGTACTCGTACTACACTTCTGCACTTTGCGTGCAGATCTTGAAACTGTGTAGCCGTGGAAGGCGGAGCCTTGCATTGAAGACGTATCCGCACTCTAGATACAAGCTACTAGTTGTTCATGGTAGTTTAGGATTTATATTTGTGTTTATGTAAATTTTAAACATATGATGTATCTTTTCTCAAACTTAAATTATAATCATATTCGTAGTCACTTGTGGCTTGTACTACCAAATCCTTGGGTCATTGTATGGAAATGCAATTGCTTCACTTATTGATTTCTTGGAATTTTCATTAGAATTGTTGTTACTGTTATTTTTACCTAGCGGGTTGGGTTAGGTGCCATCATGACTAGGCAGATTTTGGGTCGTGACGAGTTGGTATCAGAGCACTATATTTATAGGTTCTATGAGTCATGAACAAGTGCCCAGTAGAGTCTTACGCGTTGGTATGATGACGTCCATACCTATCTTCGAGAGGCTACATGGCATCTAGGAAATTTCACCTCTTTCTTTCCTCATTGTGTGGTTTTGTATTAGCTTGGCACATCTTTGATTTCTTCCCTTTCACTCGTATGTGATGTTACGCACTCGGTATCAACTATGCACCCATGGTTTGTGATGTTATGGATGGACTATGAAGGGCTATGGATGCTTGATTATAGTTACGATATGTTGTCCAGCCTTGGAAGGGAATGCATTGGTAGACTTTCTGGTTGTTCATTTATGGGATGCAATTGATTTTTGTATCTGGTTGATGAGTATGGACTCGAAAGGATTAACTGGGTTCCTAGTTGTTGTAGCCGTGGTACGGTTACGGGGAGATATTGATTTGAGTCTAGCCACTGGGATTTGAGGTTGTTTGATTCGTATGAGTCTTCTATTCAATGGAATGCATATACTACCACTTCAGAGGGCTTGAGAGAGTTGGCTTGACGGTCACCAGGGTGAGTGCGTATTTTTCAGAGTCTTTGGAGTGTTTTATGGCTAGAGTTGCATGGGGTTATGAAGTATCCAGTTGATTAATAGTGCGAGACCAAAGCAGTTACGAAGGAAAGGTGGTATGGGTTATAGGCGATATGTGTTATGGCTTCGAGCCAATTAGGGGAGCCTACTATCAGCGATCGAATATCATGGTCATGCGTTATATTAATTCTTGGACTAAGATGTTCTCGTAGATTGGCTATGATTAAGGTTTCATCGAGGATGATTAAGAGCAAGGTGAATGATTATCGAGAAGGTTCTGATGAGTTCAATACTTATATGCGGTATTTAAGGATTTTCGTATATGTGTATGGCTAGGATTTGAGATATGTATTAGATGGTGTCTAGACTTGTGGCAAGAGACGGCTTCGGGTTCGTAGAGGGTCCCTTTAGAGCGAGCATTTCTGGTTGGGTTACTTTTGGGTTTGGCAGTTTGCGTGACTCAGTTGAGTTAGAGGGAAATCATATCTGATAATTTGATTAAATGTGTTAACGGGTTTTGAAGGATTCACGATGGTTAAGGCCACGACTCATGGTTGATGTCTTATATGGGTATAGAAGGTTTGTTGCGTGTGGTGATGTCCTCCCCGATTGAGTTAAATGGAAGGCTCTTGGTGGATGAGGTGTTCATCTTGCTGGTGATTCAAAGTTGATTATAAATTTTCGTATTTTCATGAGTTAGCATTATAGTGGTGGTGCGCCATATGGGATTGAAAGTTGCAAATACAAGGTTGTTGTTTAGTTTCGAAGGGAAGGTTATGAGTTCTTGATGGCACAGACGATTTTAGATGTTTAAGAGAATGCTAGCATTATGACGAGCGCAAAAAAACAACACAAAGTTATTGCTCTCTAATCAAAGATAGTATAGTAAATTATCATTTTCACATGAATTGGATTTAAACAGTGCTACAATAATCTTTAGTTAATTACAATCCAAGAATATTAACCCTTGATTTGAATGATTATCAACTACAATTAACTACTAAAATTTAAGCAACTATAAATTGATCACGGAAGACAACAATTGAGCAACTAAGAAATATTAGTGAGAGAAATAAGGGTAATTGACTAGACAGGTGCAAGCTAGTTGACTCGGGATCCAACTCTTGAAGTAGTTCACTCTATAATATTGTTGAATCTCATAAATTCACCATATAACTAGATTACACTTGAAGTTAAGGTTCCTCCTTCGGTTAAACGTTAATTTCAGTAAATAATCCAATTGAAGCATGGTGAACAATTGCAACAATTAAAATTTTAGTTTGATTAATAATTCAAGCCGCTCTTTCAATTACCTAGCTAAATCACGAATTTAAACTAGTTTTTACGATGTAAGGAAATTCAATATAAAGCTCTCATTTCCATTAAGCAAAATAATAAACAAATTCACATTACGATATAAAACTCCATTAATTAATTCAAGAAATTGTCAAGAATTGAATCCCTAATTAGATTACCAATACACCATATATGTCAATATCTTAAGGGAAATTACTCCATAGTAATGGAAAAATTCATCTCAATAATGTTTAAAGACATAGAAAACATCAATGCTAATGATTCGATACAAACTCCCATATTGCATCGATTGTAGGTTGAAATCTTGATGAATTCTTGTATCTTCCTACCTTAGTTGCTTCTCAAATCTTTCGTAAGTCAAAAGCCCTTCAAAAACGTATTTTTGCTATATTTATCCGTGTAGAAGAGGGTCTGGATGGAACTACCCTTTCCAAGCCGGAGAAGGAAAGTACTCTAAGAAAAATACACAGGCGCAGCGCGCCTCGCGGCGTGGCACTGCGCTAGTGGACATATTTAGAGAGCATGTTATTCTATCAGACATGCACAACTACATTGTCGCGTTGTACCTCGCGGCACCCCATGAGGCGTGGAAGTGCAATTTTCTCAGAGTAATTATTTTCGTGCACTTTTTGATCTTCAGAATTGGTCCTCGATCCCCGAACGCGATCCCGATTTAATTACTTGGGCTTTTACTCAAACTTCAAAGCTCCAACTTGTTCGATTTAGCTCCAAATTATCTTCTTAACTCGAATTCATGTCCTGTAGGGAATAAAACATATAATAAGTGCATATCGCCATCATTTAAGCTCAAACACAAGTAAATTGCAGTAATTAGAGTGCGAAATACGACTAAAACACGGGTTTCTAGCCTACCATCAACACCTCACATTTAAAATATTGCTCGTCCTCGAGCAATCAAACTACACTTCAATTAGAGACGACTTTTTCATCAAACAATTTCCCTAACTCATCATGCCAAGAATATTTAAAGCAGACTAAGTATCATAGTATAACATCCTAACCTCAAGACTCGATTAAAAAACAACACGTATTTTTCACAACCCGCTCACTTACTCTAACATAGATGCCAAAAACATTACATTTCCTTTGCAAGTCAACACCAAAAATAGAGAGTAGTTTCACACACAATAAAATTCAAGAACAAATAGTAACTCAAGACAGAAAGAATTCACTCACTCTCAGAATTAAAATTCATATGCTACAAATGATGCACCATAGACTTGTCTGTAGCATAATACTCTACTAATTAAGCTCATTTATTCAAAGATCAAGTAGGACTTTATTTTGGTTGTAATGTAAGTTGTGGGGCGGGTATGATACATTTGGATATAGTGTTACACCTCCCCGAGCACTTTAATACATTTACAATTTCACAATCTAAACACTATACTTGTATTAAACCACATCTCAACCTTCACAAAATAGAACCAAACTCTCAATTTCTTTAAGCTCAAACAAGATGAGAACTACTATTAGCAACGAATCAATTTTATTTTTCTAATACATACCCCAAGCTCTTTTTTTTTTTTTTTTTCATTTCAAAGTTCTGATTTTGTTTTTCTCTAAAGAAAATTCACTTTCTTTTTTCAATTCCCTACAAGTGGTTCTCACAAAATTTTAAATAGTTCACATTTCTCTATTTTTTAAATTCCACTCAAAACCCCAACCATACCTCTACTTAGCTTTTAACAAGTTCATTACAACTTCAAATGCTCAAGAGAGGTCAAAGGTTCAAACAGAAAGTCAATTCAAACAAAAAAGGGGTCAGACTTGTAGTGTGGTTGCGAAAGAAAATAGGATTACAGGCTCAAAGGGGCTAACTAGGATACACAATAATTAGGTGGGTCACGGGAATATATCTGTCTCAACAAAGAAATACCTATATCACTTTCTAGACTGAACAAGACTTCTATTTCGCTTTGCAAATACATGGGGCAAGTTCTAGACATCAACCCACGTGCACAGAATATCAACAAAAAACTTACACACACATTGGCACATAACTCGCTTAGGAATGGAGCTATTCCGACTCTCTAGTCAAAACATCTAATCAAAGTCGAGATCAAACAAATTAAAGCACGTGTACACGAGTAAGGAACTGAGCCTCGGTGTGACAACTAACGCACTCACCCCTCTCAAGGCATACATAGTCAAAGAAAATTTCTTCCAACTAGCACAATGACCCAAGATTTGTTTTTCCTATACACAAAAAAACTAACTACACCCGGTTCAAGTAAATCCATTGGAAAAGAACCGCGGCACAAAGAAAAACAAAGAGGATGAATTAGTACATAATCTAAGAACATAAAATAGAAATAAAAGACATATTTTTTTTTCTTCAATTTTTCTGTATTTTTTCTCGTTCGAATTCAAATCCCTCAAGAAGACACTCGACGAAATCCATCGTCGGGAAAATGCGAACTACCAAACAATTACAATACTAACTAGTACATGCCAAGTTGAATTCAGAGTTACGATTAGAGGAAAAATTGTCCAATAACGCAAGAAACATATCAAACAAAGCCTAATGACAAAGAGAAGACAAGACAAATATAAGCAAATAGGAGCACCCCACCCCACACTTAAGAGATTGCATCGTCCCCAATACCAAACAGTAGAAACAAGAGTGAAAAAGGTGACTCTGTGAGGCCCTCGGCCCAATCATCATCAACACCCTTGAAGGTGCGCAAGTGCTTCTCATCATAAGAAGGGACGGAGTTCACGCCCTCATCAGGTGGAAGATGTCCTCCCTCGGATGCCAAAGCACCTACCTTGATGGTCTCCGAATGTCTGAACTCTATGAATCAGCAACCGCCGTGACCAAAAACACCTGCATCTACACACGAAGTGCAGGGTGTAGCGTGAGTACAACCAACTCAATAAGTAACAAATCTAACCTTTGGACTAAAAGTAGTGACGGGATCCAACACTACAACCCACATACAAAATTAACAGTACGGGAAAGTTACAAAAAATATGACAGGGATATCTCAGAAATTTATAATCTACAGGTAATGGTACGAGAATTTAGACATGCTTACAGGTTTAGAAATAAAAATCAACACAGTGCATGGCAAATCTAGCCCAAATACAAATAAATCACGGGTAGATCCAGCCCAAATGTAAATCAATAACAGATGCGCCCACTGTGGATGTGCACACTCCGGAAGGGTAGATCCAGCTCAAGCGCTATAATAAACAAAATCTTGGCATGAATCAATAAGCCTGCTGCGGCGTGCAACCCGATCCTATAAATATCACTCACAATAGACCCTCAGCCTCACTCAGTCATTAATCTGTCCAGTCTCTCGGACTCACAAGAATCATGTTAATCAGCCCAAACAATGATGATATAATGTATCAATAAAGGAAAACAGAGACTGAGATATAATATGCAAATAATAGATGTGACTCAATACAAAATGGAGAACTAAGAAAATAATTCAACATATAACATGACCTTCGTGGGTCCCAACAGGACTAACACGTAGCCTAAGCATGATTTCTAACATGACTGGAAACTCATTTTCTAACACATGGTGAAAATACGGATTACAACAAGATTAATCAACTATCTAGTTCCATCGAATCGACCAAGTCATGATTCTTATGGTGCACACCCACACGCCCGTCACCTAGCATGTGCGTCACCTCAACACACATCATATACTACGTAATTCGGGGTTTCATACCCTTAGAACCAAGTTTAGAAGTGTTACTTACCTCAAATCGTGAAAATCCCTACTCCAATAAGACATTGCCTCACGAATCGGCCTCTGAATGCATCGAATCTAGCCATAAACAATTCGCTACAATCAATATGAGCTAAAGGAGTCAATCGCATAAGAAAATACTAAGTTCTTAATCAAAAGTCAAGAAGTCGACCCCGGGACCACATCTCGAAATCCGATAAAAGTCACAAAATTCGGAAGCACATTCAATCACGAGTCCAACCATACCAAATTTACCAAAATCCTACACCAAATCGTCACCCAAATCCCCAAATTAGGCTCTCCAAATCCATAGCCTCTAACTCCCAAAATTACACCTCAAAAACACACAAACTAGGTGGGAAATTACAATGGGCAATCAAGATTACTGAATAAAAAAGACCACAAGTAACTTACATCAAGAATCCCTTCGAACTCCCTCTCCAAAATCTCCTTAGCCCAAGCTTGAAATGTCCAAAATGATAAAAATCACGAAAGCTCGAATTTAATACTCTACTCAGTGCTTTCGCACCTGCGACTCATTTAGTCGGATATGTGGTCTCGTAGGTGCGAGAAATATCCTGCTTCTATGGTTTTCCAACCACTGCCTCCGCTTCTACGATCAAACACGCGGAGGTGCGAGTTCGCACCTGCAGAACTCCTCCGCATCAGCGCTTCACGGTCCGTAAATTAAATTCCTCTTCTACGCTACATTCGCCGCATTTGTGGCCACGCAGGTGCGGAAATACCCTTGCACTTGCGACCACTGCACACCACTCTCTAGGCCGCATCTGCTCGCACCTGCGATCGAAACACCGCAGGTGCGAATGCACCAGACCTGGTGAGCTTCAGCAGTCTTTCAAAATCCAAACTTGATTTGTTACCCATCCTAACTCCACCTGAGGCCCCGAGTTCCTCAACCAAATATACCAACAAGTTATAAAACACAATTTGAACTTATTCGAGACTTCAAATCACATAAAACAATGCTAAAACTCTGAATCACGCATCGATTAAAGGCTAATAAACTTTTGAACTTGTAACTTCAACATTTGATGCCAAAGCCTATCAAATAACGTCCGACTGACCCCAAATTTTGCACACAAGTCACAAATGACACAACAGACCTACTCCAACTCCTGTAATCCCAATCTGAGCCCTGTAACCACAAAGTTGACTCTCGGTCAAACTTCTAAATTTCCAATTTTTGCCATTTCAAGCCTAATTCAACTACGAACCTCCAAATCACTATCCGAGCACACTCTGAAGTCCAATATAACCCAACGGAGCTAACCGAATCATCAAAACTCCATTCCGGAGTCGTTTACATATATGTCAACATACAGTCAACCTTTTCAACTTAAGCTTCCAACCTTGAGACTAAGTGTCTCAACTCATTCCGAAACATTCCCAAAACCGAACTAGCTACCCATCAAGTCACATCGAAACTATGAAACATAAAATGAGTAGTAAATGGGGAAACGTGTCTACAATACTCAAAATGATTGGTCGGTTCATTACAGAAACACCTCCTCTATGTGGTGTATCTGCAGCAGGCGAGTGATCATACTCGGGTAATATAGGCACCGACCCAAATGGTCGCACTCGATCCATGTGCTCAAGCATGTTCTTTCCAAGATCGAACCTCATCTTGGTCAAGAAGGCATAATCAGACACACCTTCACCCATGAGACATGAGTGTCACTCTAGCTAGGCATAATCTTGGCATTGATCAGCCGTAGAAGAACCCTAGATGGATACTGGAATGTTTTCTTTTTCATATCTTTGTGGTACTCTTTGGTATCTCGCATACATGTAGCAAGATATTCAACTCCACACATCTATCGCCGGATATCAGGATAGTTTGGGCAACGAAGAATACTCAGAAACAGCTTATGCGTGTTCTTTGGGAATCTCATAATCTGATGGATCACTTGAGAGGAAAAGGGGATCACCTTCCCTCGAACTTGAACCTCATACACAACATCCAAACTGTCCTAAGGCTGCCAGTTGGCATAAAACTCCTTCACTAATTTCACATTCACCACATCTGCGGGATGGAACAAACTCTCAAAACCTAGGGCCCAAATGTTCTTGTAGATCCCAGAGTATTTTTGGGACAACTTTCCATCATCTATAGGAACCTAGGGGTCTGAGTTCATAGCAGGAAAAAGGTCTTGTACCAATGTCTGGCATGATCCAGAACAGGCCAAATTCCAAAATTGCACCGGGGGACCACATCAGCATCCGAGTCAATGTGCTTCGTCTCCTCCTCCACTGAGGAGGCGGGTGGTGCTCGCCTACCTCCTCTATGAGTACTATACGCAACCCCAGAGGAACCGATGTTAGAACTCTTACTGGGATGGCGAGACATTGTACCTGCATAAGACAAACACAATTAGCCGCAACACGTAAAACAACAAGTAAGAGAAAATGAGGTAACCACCCCAAACTTATGTCATTGGCATGTTCACAAGTACAATGCATATCGGGGACTCATACTACCCCATTAAAAGCACGTCACAGGTCATCACCAACCCCCCCCCCCAACCACCTACTAACATTACAACAGCACAACCAAGGACTACACTATTGTAAAATACAAAATCAAGAAGTTAAACTAGTAACTAAGAAAGGAAAACCAAGAAGTTATACTACATACTACACAAGTACTTGACATGAATCGGGCATCCTAATTAGCAACTAGAAACACAATAGCATGGGGTGGTCAATCGATTAGCACTCGAGGCTAACACTTCACAACTTCACTAAATTAGCACACAACCACCCACCCCACACTTATCATCCATCAACAATTTTAGTGCCAAGTCCCAAAAGTACTCATACTTCACCATTGGTGTCATTGGGGCATTTTTCAAACGTGTAATAGGCACTATTATTAATACTTTTTCCAATTTTAAATTGAGCATGCATCCCCCACAAATTCATGCCCACCACGCCATCCAACACAACCTTATCATCACCATAGCACAGTAATATCATAAGATGCACAAAATATATCCCACAAGGCATACAAGTTTTGGCCAAAAAGACACCCCTACAAAGCTTCATAACAAAACAATTCCAACACCATCAAGACACACCAAAAATCATCCAAAAGCATAAAAATAACAAAAATCCCAACAAAATCAAGCACAATTTTGGTCTTAGCGTGAGAAATTTACTAAAAAGCTACAATATAATTACTAACTAGTGTTAAGAAAAGTTAAATTAATACAACACAACACTATAATAAAATAAGGGTGGTGTAAGAAAGGAGAAGAAACTTACCTTGAATATGGAGAGATATGGAAAGAGCTGAGGGTCGAAGAAATTTGGGGAAGAAGGGAAAATTTGAAATGGGAGGGAGAGATAGGTTAGACAGAGAGAAAGATAATGGGCAACATAAGGAAATGGGGCCGAAAATAATGGGGCTAGGGACTGGGGTGGGGCGTTCAAAACAAGAAAAGAAAATTATTTTTTTACTTACTTGGCAAAAAATTTACGTTGTCGCGCTGCAGTAGTGAGGATTATCAAAGACCTCACAATTTCATCAGAAGCCATGTTTGGCCACGTGGCGCGCTAGGCCAATTTCTCAGAGTTAGACTCTTTTTCACTTTTTAGCCCACGGGTTGCACCCCAACTCTATTATGTACTTATTTTGTGTCCAATTCATGCGCATACATGTCCAAACAAGCATCAAAACTCCTAAAAATTAATAGTCCTAATCTATAATCATCTAAACTACTCTACAAAAGCAGAAAGGGTTAGAAGTAGTTCTGAATTATAGTCGTCAACTTGAATCCGTCACTTAGGCTCATTTGATCATGATTCTAGAGGATTGCTTTCCAAATCATCCAACAAGGTACAATTTTAACTTGTACCCATTCATCTTGCAGCTCTCATTCCCTTCCTCATCTTGGATCTCAATAGCATCAAATAGTAAGAATTGTTTCACCATATACGGACCTACCATATTAACTTGAATTTTATAAGGAATAACCTAAGTCTACTATTGTATAGCAATACTTTTTCCCCTTCATGAAACTCCTCAGGCTTAACAAGACGATCATGACACCTCTTGGTCTTCTCGGTACAGATTTGCGCATTTTTTGTAACGACCTGGCCGGTCGTTTTGAGAGTTAGCGCCCCGATTCCCTGATAAATGTTCCTCCCATGTCTTATTAGGTTAATGGAATGAGTCGGAGCATTGAGTGATGAAAAATGGAGTGTTTTTGGACATATAGTCCTTTAAGGTGAGCTTTAACCTTAGAAATTGGACCTTAGCGGGAGTTGTGTGAAGACGGATCCGGCATGGGAATCCGTTGACTCCGTTAGCTCCGTTGGGTGATTTCAGGATTGGGAGCGTGTTTGGATTGTGTTTTCGAGGTCGGATGTAGATTTAGGCTTGAATTGGCAAAAGTTAGAATTTCGGCGATTTCGGCCGATAAGGGGGATTTTGATATCAGACTCGGAACAAAATTCCGAAAGTGACAGCAGGTCTCGAATGTCACTTATGACCTGTGTGCAAAATTTGAGGTCATTCGGACGAGTTTAGACGTGTTTCGGCGTCGAGGGTGAATTCTTGAAAAAAAATCCTAAGTTCTTACGCTTGAATCTATGCATTCTTGAGTATTTTGATGTTATGGGACGTGTTTTTAAGGCCCGACCAAGTTTGAATAGGATATTGGGGTCAGTTGGTGGTTTTGGTTGAGGTCCCGGGAGCCTCGGGGTTGTTCCGGATGCTTAACGGAGGAATTTTGGACTTGGAACTCAGCTGAACCAGATCTTCTTCTGGTGTTTCCGCACCTGCGATGGAATTCCCACAGGTGCGAGCTCGCAGGAGCGGCCCCCTAGCCGCAGGTGCGAGGTTGGTCCAGGCCTTCCTAGTCTCCGCAGGTGCGATTGGAATTCTGCAGGTGCGGAGCCGCACGAGCGACAAAAGGCCCGCAGGTGTGACCTCTGTCCAGCTTAAGTGAAACCTGCACCTGCGATGCCTTTTTCGCAAGTGCGGTTGAAGGGACCGCAGGTGCGAGATCCCTGTGTGCTTAATTATAAAATCCGAGAGTTCATGTTATTTCACCATTTTTGAGTTGTGGGAGCTCGGGAGAGGCGATATTTGAGGGACTTTTCACTTGGGTGTTAAAGGTAAGTGAATTCTAAACACCATAGGTAAATTTTCATGTTCCTAATCATAAATTCCACCCTTAAATTCGAGATTTTGAGTTGAAATTGGGGAAAATTGGAACAAACTTCCTAGACCGATTTTTGAGGTTCTGATTGAGTATTTGACCTCCGATTTGAGAGATTTTCATATGGTTAGACTAGTGAGTGAATAAGGGTTCAGAAATATAAATTTTACCCGATTCCGAGACGTGGGTCTGAGGGGCATTTTGGTCAATTTTCTAAACTTGCGCATTAGCTCCGAATTTATTAGTTACTTTGATTTCTTGAATTTATATTTACATTATACCATCAAATTGAATAGATTTGGGCCACCCGTAGTTGGATACTCGTGGCAAGAGAGTGATTAGCGGTTGATTTGCACAGTTGAGGTAAGTGGCTTGCCTAACTCTGTGTTAGGGAATCTCCCTTAGGCATTTTTAACTGGTTTTGCTATAAAACCCCATGTACGTGAGGTGACGAGAGCGTGCACGGGATGTTTTCATTGAAATTCGATACTTCTTTCTACACAATACCTCATTTCCAACTCTATTATTACTGTTATCGGTTGGAACTGCATAATAACTTAAGATTTTATCCTAGTAAATTGATTTCTAACCGATTTTTCCAATCGTTACTATTATTTGAAACTGATTTAAGGATTTTACTCCGAGATTTCCAACTGGTTCTTTTTTTCCTAAAACCCTAAAACTACGCTATTTTGAGATTTTTCTTTATATTGCGTATATATATATATACGGGGATTGCGGACATAGACCTGAGCCTTTCCCTCATACTGCATTGCATACAAGGATTGCGGGCATAGATCTGAGCCTTTCCCTCATACTGCATTGCATACAGGGATTGCGGGCATAGACCTGAGCCTTTCCCTCATACTGCATTGCATACATAGGGATTGCGGGTATAGACCTGAGCCTTTCCCTCATTCTGCATTGTATACATAGGGATTGCGGGCGGAGACCTGAGCCTTTCCCTCATATTGCATTGCATTGCACCTTTACTTTCTTACAGAGCTTTATATATATTGCGTTGATCTGAGCATTTAGTTATACTGTTCTTGCTAGTCTTTACTCATCATTTTTGTTGATTATCACCTGTTTTATTTACTTGCTTACTATATCTGTCATTTTGCAAATCTCAGTAGGGCCTCTACCTGACCTCGTCACTACTTGACTGGGGTTAGGCTTGGCACTTACTGAGTACCGAATGTGGAGTACTCACGCCCTTCTGCGCATGTTTTCCCCATGTGCATATCCAGGTCCTAGTATGCGGTATCTCAGCTAGCCAGCAGCAGCAGTATCAGGAGACTCGAGGTATAATCTGCAACGTCCGCAGATCTCCGAGTCCCCTTCTTATCTTGATGTAGTAGAACTTGTAGATGAAACTATACATTTTTTTTTCAGATGTACATATTGAGCCGTAGAGTTAGCTTGTGATGTATTGTGTTATTTCGGGTTCTGGGTAAAGTAAATTGTGAATGCCGAGCGGCATCGACTTTATTATGATTTATATCACTTACTGCTATTCTACCTGTTTTATCTTAATTTTGCGTAAGAAATAGGCTTACCTAGTCGTCTAGACTAGGTGCCGTCACGAGACCCAGTTGGAGGGAGAATTGGGTCGTGACATTCTTATACGAGTCCAGTCTAAACTCCTCTGATTCATTCATCTGCATCAACCTGTGTTCACCTGCAAGACTAAGATCAAGATTAAGCAACTTAATTGCCCAATAAGCTTTATGTTATATCTCAACAAGTAGGTGGCATGCTTTTCCATACACTAATTTGAATGGAAAAGTCCCTGTGGTTGTTTTGAACGCAGTTCTATACGCCCATAGAGCTTCATCCAACTTTACAGACCAATCATTACGAGAAGCACTAACCGTCTTTTCAAGAATTCGTTTAAGATCACGGTTATCCACTTCAACTTGCCCACTAGTTTGGGCATGGTACGGGGTTCCTATTTTTGTGTGTGACCCTATACTTGGACAGCAACACAGGAAACTGATTGTTCACAAAATGCGACCCATTGTCATTGATAATCACTCGAGGTGTCCCAAAGAGGGTAAATATGTTCTTCTATAAGAACTCACACACCACCCGAGCATCATTGGTCCTAGTAGGTATTGCTTCGATCCATTTAAAGACGTAGTAAATGGGTACTAGGATATACTCATAAGAATGAGATGATGAGAACGACCCCATAAAGTCAATGCACCAAACGTCAAAAATTTGACGTGCCACAATAGAGTCTAGCGGCATCTCATCCCTTTTTCTAATATTACATACCCTTGACTCATGTAGCTACATATGCCCATGCGTCTTTGTCCAAAGTAGGCCAATAGAAACTGGATTCTATGACCTTTGCTTCTGTGCAATTTCCACCATAGTGTCTTCCAGTTGCTCCATCATAACAATGAGACAGAATGCTAGCCATCTCTTCTTCTTGTACACATCTTCGAATCACACCATTGCACACAGTTTGAACAATAAAGGATCATTCCAAAAATAACATCTTACCTCTCCTTGAATCTTCCTTATTTAATCACGAGAGATGTCACATAGAAACCATCCACGAGCCAAAAAGTTGGCTACATCAGCATACCAAGGCGGTCTTTCGGAGATTGCAACAATGGAGAAAAATTTGCTCATCAAGGAACTCTTCTCTTATTTCTAATGTCTCTCCCGGAGGTCTCTCAAGTCGAGATAGATGATTTCCGGCTTGAATTTCTGTGTCATTCATATCCTTGATATCTAAGTCAAACTCTTGGAGCAAAAACACCCACTGCATCACACGCGGAATGGATTCTTTCTTACCTAGCAAATATTTCAAAGTTGAGTGATCAGTGTGCACAATCACGTTACTCCCCGCAGGATATGATCTAAACTTGTCAAAAGCAAAGACCACAACAAATAACTCTTTCTCAGTAGTGGCATGATTAACTTAAGCATCATTCAACATCATACTTGCATGGTAGATGGGCCTAAACATCTTATCTTTTCTTTGCCCCAGAACTCCCCCCACAGTTGCATCACTAGCATCACACATTATTTCAAATGGCTAGCTCCAATCATCTGTCATCATAATAGGAGCACTAACAAGTTTTTCTTTTATCAATGTGCTCTTAAGCACTCCACAGTGAACACAAAGTTGACCTCCTTCGCGAATAATGCGGTCAACAACTTGGTAATGTTGGAAAAGTTTTTGATGAACCTTCTATAGAACCCAGCATGTCCCAAGAAACTCCTTATGCTCCTCATACGGTGGAGGAATTCTATCAATTATGTCAACCTTTGCTTTGTCAACTTCAATACCGTATGGTCACTTTGTGGCCTAGAATAATTCTTTCTTTCACTATAAAGTGACACTTCTCCCAAATAAGGACCAAGTGAATGGATTTGCAATGCTTGAGCACTAGTTCCAAGTTCTTCAGGCGGTTATCAAAATCATCACCAAACAGAGTGAAATCATCCATGAATACCTCTAGGCATTTCCCCTTCAGACCCGAGAAGATAGGCATCATGCACCTCTAAAAAGTGGTTGATGCAATACACAACCCAAATGGCAACCTTCTGTAAACAAAAATACCTGAAGGGCAAGTGAAATTAGTTTTATCAACATCTTATGGGCAAGGGTATCTGATTGTAGGCTGAGTACCCATCCAAGAATCAGTAACAACCATCAACCACTTTCTCGTGCATCTAATCAATAAATGGAAGTGGGGAACTGGTCTTTCCTTGTTGCATCATACAACCTTCTATAATCAATGAACATTCTACACCCAGTGATTGTTCTTGTTGGGATCGATTCATTTTCTTCATTCTTCTCCATTGCCATACCCTCATTCTTATGTACAACTTGCACAGGACTGGTCCATTGGCTCTCCGAGATAGATAAAGTCACTCTCTCATCTTGCAACTTGATAATCTCCTTATGCACTACCTCCTCCAGATTTTTATTCAGTTTGCGTTGGGGCTACACCATCGGCTTGCTATTTTCTTCTAGAAAACTTTTGTGCATGCAGATGGTTGGACTGATTCCTTGAATGTCAACTATGGTCTAGCTAATGGCCTTCTTATACTTTCCTAGTAGCTCCACCATCTTTTGTTCCTGTGCACTTATCAAGTAAGTAGAAATAATCACAAGAAAATTGTTAGTTTCAGAAAAGCATATTTCAAGTGAATACGGAGGAATTTCAATTCCACACTAGGCTTAGAAGCCTCCTTTTGAGTTCCTCCTTATCAACCATTTGATCCTCAATCAAGAGCTTCAACCTCTTTCTTTATTTCAGGATCTTCATTCTCCATTATGCTAGACTGAGTAATACACCTCTCTAGAGTGTCCCCCATAAGCTTATCAAACTTGTATTTTCCAGCCAATTCCCCAACAACATCTAGCTTGAAACACGAGTATGCAGACGCCTCTTCACTGGGTATTTCAACATTCTCTTTATTTGGAATACTACTTTCTCGTTAACCACTCTGAGCATAAGTTTCCCTTCATAAATATCAATAATTGCTCAGCCTGTACATATGAAAGGTCTCCCTAGAATTAAAGTCACCTCCTTTTTCACTTACATGTCCACCACAATAGAGTCTACGGGGAATACAGACTTGTCCACCCATACTAGAATATCTTCAATGATTCTTTCAGGTAATACGGTGGCTTGGTCATCCAGTTGTAGGGACACTGGTATAGATTTGATCACTCCAGGATTTTTTATTTGAGAGAAAAAAGAAGACTATGCCTTCGCCATATGAATACTAAGTAATAATAGCATGGCACTTCGAATTCGATATGAGAAATTTTTGTATTGTTTTTTTTTTTCAAAACATTAGATTCTGTATCGAGAGAGTAGTATGAGATAAGGGGTATTTCCGATTTTCTCTTATCTATCGGGAGTTCAGTTCAGCGTCACAAACTTTTTTGTTTTCATGCCGGAGAGTTCTTAACAATATTTATGTTATGAAAGAGTACGAAAAAAAAAAAGATTTTTTCCTTATTTGATCGGATTAAAAAGAAACTTTGGGATTGCTGAATCACAGACAAAAAAAAACACCTTCAAGTTTCCTGAAACAGACAAAGGCATTAAATTTATAGATGCACCAGAGTCACATAAAGCCTTGCCGAATTTCTCACTCCCAAACAAGCAAGGTATGGTGAAGCTTCTTGTGTCCCCACACTTTTGAGGAATTTTATTTTGCAATATGGCACTGCACTGGGCATTCAGCTTGACCATTGTTGTCTCCTCTATTTTTCTATTGATGGACAAGATTTCATTCAAGAACTTAGAATAAGCATGCATCTGATTGAGCACCTCTGTGAATGGAATGTTTACATAAAGTTGCTTGAGAGTCTCCAAGAACCGACTAGTCTAATTTTTCTCGCTTCATCTTTTGAGGTAATGGTATAGATGGCATGTGTCTGCTTTCTTCAATCTCATTTTGTAGCCTGCTGCTCTAAACTTGTTGTTCTTCACTCTGTTGCTCCTCCAGTGTCTCAGTCTACTTGTTTACCACCTCGGGTCTAGGTTTCACAACTGGGTTAGCCAATGTTTTTCCACTTCTCAAAGATACAACTTTGATTGTTTCCTTTGCATTATTTTCGGTGTTAGAGGGTAGAGTCCCAAGAGCCCTCTCATATAACAAGTTTTCAATTTGTCTCATCTGTCTTTCTAAGTTCTGGATGATTTTTCCATGTTCCCGGAGCCTCGACTCTCAAATTTCTTGTCTAATTTGTTGATGAACCCCTTCATTAGTTCCTATAGACTCGAATGGTTAAGTTGTAGGAGGCTGGTACTATTTTCTTTGTTGATTTTGAAATCTAGGAGGTCCTTTCCCTGGTGCTCTAGGATTTTGACAATGCCAAGAATTTAGACTAGTACTTGAAGAGCTCCATGGAAAACCTGGATGTCTATGTCCTATAGAGTTGAAATTATTGCCTCCTGGGTAGTTGCCTCAACTGAAATTTCCTATTGCATTCATGCCTTCCTCTGCAGTGGAGGTCTTACACTCATGTGTTGGGTGTCCCATTCCACAAATATCATATCCTACCTATGGTTGACTTTACACCAGGGCCAATTTCAACGGCTCAATGTCCTTAGCCAAACTGCAATTGGGCCTACACTGCGACAGATGATTATACTTGGTGCACACTTGTGACCTTCTTCGATCACCTTGGTTAGTATTACATTTATATGCGTCCTCTAGCAGTTCATTCAGAAGAGTGATATTCTCTTCCAAAGCTTTTCATTAGTGGGGCTCCAACTGAACTATTCAGTACCCTTCTCGATGCAGGAGTTAACCCACCCCAAAAATCCTGGAGTTGCATCCATTGCTCCATTCCATTATGAGGGAGCTTCGTAACAACTCCTTAAATCGTTCCCATGCTTCGAGCACAGTTTCTCCTTCTCCTTTGCTGAAATTGTGAATATCCTTCCTCATTTTCCTACACTTAGCGGTAGAGAAGTACTTGTCTAGGAACTTGGTAGTCATCCTTTCCCCCGTACAGTTAGACCCCGTAGGTAGACTCCGTAACTATTGCTTTACATCATCCTTTAGTGAGAAAGTAAATGCTCTGAGGTAGATAGGATCAGGTGATTCTCCATTATAACGGAATGTGTTCATGAATTCATCGAAGTCCATCATATGAATGTTAGGATCTTTGTTGGGTTTACCTTTAAAGATGTAATTGTTCCGAATGGTCTAAATGACTCTCTGCTTGAGTTTGAAATTATTAGCATCAATGGGTGGGGTCTCACGCTAGATTGTCGTTGGTTGTAGACTGGTCTGGCACAATCTCCAAATGATCTCCTAGGCCTGGGGCTGTATTTTCAAACTCATCTTCTACAAAGGGTCGATTTAAAATAAATCTTCGACCCCCATCCTCTTCAAAAGTATCATCAACCGCTCTAAGGGTTGCCTCAACTGCTAACAGTGCAGCTTGTTCTCTCGGTTGTTATAGCTCTCTTACCGCTAAGTCCACCCCATCATTTTCGTTGTTTACCATTTTATCTTGAGACGAAAGCTTACCCAAGAAGGATCCACTTGATTCTTTATCCTTTCTCAACTACCAAGTGCTTGTCCAATTCTGGGTTGTATGGCACCAAGTCCTTGGAAGAGGATCCAGTCACAAACCACCGAACTTAACTTGTTGCCTACACACAAATGAGGAAAACAATAGGTTCCTGAATTATCACCAAAAATAATTATGAACACTTTGTTTTCCAATCCCCGGAAACGGCTCCAAAATTTGACGAGCAAAAAACACAACAGAAAATTATTGCTCACTAATCAAAGATAGTATAGTAGATTTTCGTTTCCACATGGATAAGATTTAAATAGTGTTCATGTAATCTTTAGCTAATTACTATCCAAGAAAATGAACACTTGATTTGAATGATTATCAACTAATATTAACTACTAAAATTAAAGAAATTACCAATTGATCACAGAAAACAACAATTGAGTAACTAAGAAATATCAGTGAGAGAAATAAGGGTAATTGACTAGACAAGTGCAAGATAATTGACTTGGGATCCAATTCTTGAAGTAGTTCACTCTATAATACTATTGATTCTCACGAAATCACAAGATAATTAGATTACACTTGAAGATAAGGTTCTTCCTTCGGTTAAATGTTAATTTCAGTAAATAATCCAATTGATGCATGGTGAACAATTGCAACGAATAAAATGATGGTTTTAGTCCAAAGGGTAACTTCTCACAAATATGTCCCTATTTTCTAGTTGTATTGATAATTCAAAAGGCTCTTTCGATTACCTAGTTATCACGAATTTAAACAAGAGCATAAATGTAAAGAAATTCAATATAAAGCTCTTCTTTCGATTAATAAAATAATGAACAACTTCACAATACGATTTAAAAGTCCATCAATTAATTCAAGCAATTGTCAAGAATCGAATCCCTAATCAAGTTATCAATACACCATATATGTCAATACCGTGCGGGAAATTACTCCATAGCAATGGAAAGATTCATCTCAATCAGGTTTAAAGACCTAGAAAACGCCAATGCTATTGATTAGATACAAACTCCCGTATTGCACCAATTGTTGGTTGAAATCTTGATGAATTCTGGAGTCTTCCTGTCTTAGTTGCTTCTTAAATCTTATGTAGGTCAAGAGTCCCTTCAATAACGTATTGTTGGTGTATTTATACTGTGCAGAAGCAAGTTCAGACAAAACTACCCTTTTCCAAGCCGAAGAAGGAAAGTACTCTAAGAAAAATACATAGGCGCGGTGCACCTCGCGGCGTGCCATGCGCCGCACTAGTGGACATATTCAGAGAGCATGTTATTCTCTCAGACATGCACAATTGCATTGTCGTGTCGTGCCTCGCGGTGCCTCATACGGCGTGGTAGTGCAATTTTCTCTGAGTAATTGTTTTCGTGAACTTTTTGATCTCCAGACTTGGTCCTCGACCGCCGAACGCGATCCCAATTTAATTCCTTGGGCTTTTCTCAGACTTCAAAGCTCCAACTTGTCCGATTTAGCTCCAAATTATCTTCTTAACTTGGAATCATGTCATGCAAGGCATAAAACACATAGTAAGTGAAAATAACCATGATTTAAGCTCAAACACAAGTAAAGTTCAATAATTAGAGAAAACAACACGGGTTTCTAGCCTACCATACACTATTTGATGTCGCCTGAGAAGACTGCGCATTTTTAAGGGGCATTGTCTTTCGACTTGCGGATGCTTGACTAGTGTTACGACGATCGCCTGGTTTTGGGCTATTGTGGTTCAGGTTTTTGCTACGTAGTGGCGAATATCTATGTGGATATTTTTCGTAAGATGAAGGAGTATAAGTGATATATCAGCCATTTGAGTATTGAAGTTGAGATCCGATATGGAGATTCCAGTATTAAGATTTAGTGCCTGAATGACCTCATTGGCAGACTATTCTTTCATTGGGGATTGTAAAGAAATATTGAGAATTGGATAACTGATAGTATGTGTTATGGAAAGGTTGTTATGGGCTTTTGTAATATTATTTACCTGGTTGGGGTTGATCGGAATGGTTTTGGGGGAAATTTGTAAGCCTAATGAGAATATGTATTCTATATTGGATTGGGTTTTCTTACCCTTACGCAATTGCTACCGTAGGTATATCATCGGGCAGGATGGATGTTACTCGTGCCCTGGTCTATGTTATGTGTTTCTCTCTTATACTATGACGGGTTGTGAGGTTACATGATTATTCGCACGCATATTGTTATTTCGTTTAGGCCTTATGGCGATATGGACGAGAATGAATGTTGATTTTCTTATTGCACCTTAGTTGTGCTAGCCTTTCTCCCTATTGTATTATTCCTATTCATCTTTCCACAGTAATATTTTTGCACTCTATCGTGCTTGATATTGACGCACATGTGATTAGTAAGCCCGAGAATTATGCCTCTGTGGGTATCCCTGTGTGGATTGATATATTTTGGATCGAGTTGTGCACCACAACGGAATTATGTAGGATACCCTTCCTTGTATTTGTTTCGCATATAATTTTCCCTTTGTGGTATGAGTTCATGAAATTTTGCTTTTTTGTTATATCAATTGTACTTGTTGAATAGTCCTCGTGCCTTACTTTATTCAATTTTTGGTTATATATGACTTATTGCTTGTTTGGTGTATGGAACACATGTGTGAGGATCCATGTGATTTTTTGTGTGACTTTTCGGTTGGAGTGCTCATATTGGGTGAGGCAAGGTTTCTAGACTTGGGGTTTGCACCATCATATTGGGATAAAAAATGTTTTGAAGAATAATACCATATTTCCGCTCAGAATTTGGGAATTGTCATTGTCGGACATGAGGGCTTCTCGACTTGTTGATATCATGGGTGGTTACGAGCTCTTGTATAGTTTATTTATCATTAGCAGCATTATGAAGGTTCGGAACGAGGTTTCATTTGACATGAGGTATATTACCGGTGCTGGATTTGGTGATGAGCAGCTATGGAAGTTATTGTTGTGAGTGCATAAACTATGTGGCACATCATGTGGTTTGATCTTGGTAGTGTATTGACGGCTTGGCGGAGCTTGTTGTGGTGGATATAGTGTATATGTACAGAAATCAGATCTTATAATGGATGCCACATATTGGAGGCTGGGTTCTAAGGTTGTGGAATAAGGCTAAAGTAAGGATCTTCAGTTAGGTTGTGTTATTAGTCTTATATGGATTGAGTTTATGTGGGATCACCCATAGGTACATGAATGGTGAGTTTATCCAGTGATTTCATAGCTTTGGAACGACTCTTGGAATGTTCGAGGACGAACGTAGGTTTAAGTGGGGGAAAATATAACGACCCGGCCGGTCGTTTTGAGCGTTTGCATTCAATTCGATAGTTTCAGGTCATGAGTAGCTTCATGTGGTTCATTATGACTTATGTGTATCTCCGGTCTTGGTTTTTGAATGGTTCGGGATATATTTGTAAGAATGATCCTCAACTAAGAAGCCTAAAGTTGGATGAGTTGATCAAGTTTGACTTTTATCTATTTGACCTCGAATTGGGATTTTTATGGTTCCGCTAGGTCGGGAGGGTGATTTTGGAATTGGGCGTGTGCCCAGATTCGCATTTGGATATTTCTAGAAGGTTTTGGCTCTAAATGGCGAAAGTTGGCAAATTAAAGGTTTGCAAAGTTTATAGGTTTGACCGAGATGAGACTTTAATGCTATCAGGTTTGGATTTTTTTTTTGAGAGTTGGAATATGTTCTTTATGTCATTTGGAACTTGTGTGAAAAAATTGAGGTGATTACGAGTTGGAACTGTGTGGGTACACCTGGTTAGATAGGATCAGAAATGAGTTTATTCGCGACAAGGTGGGTGTGGATCCTATTGAGGACAAGATGCGGGAAACGCGACTTAGGTGGTTAGGTCATGTGAGGAGGAGGAGCACAGACGCCCCGGTGAGGAGGTGTGAGAGGTTGACATTGGAGGGCCTACGGAGAGGTAGAGGTAGGCCAACGAAAAGGTAGAGAGAGGTGATTCGGTAAGACATGGTGCAACTTCAAATGACTGAGGACATGACCCTTGATAAGAAGGTATGGAGGTCGAGGATTAGGGTAGTACAGTAGGTGGTCTAGAGTGTTCATAACAGTAGTATTGGCACACGGTCTTGCTTTCTGTGGGCAGTAGGTTTTTATGGCTAACCGTTGTTTCTTTCATTATGGATTACCTAATTACCTTGTTGTTTTTAATATGCTTTTATATGGCTTTTTGGTACTGTCCATTCTTGTCTATGTTTTCATTAATGTGGTGTTTATGCTTCCTTGAGCCGAGGGTCAATTAGAAACAGCATCTCTATCCTCACAATGTTAGGGTATGGCCTGCGTACACACTACTCTCCCCATACCCCACGGTGTGGGATAAGATTGGGCATGTTGTTGTTGTTGTACGAGTTGTTTAGACGTGTTTTGCATAAGTTTGGAATTTGAAAATTTGAAATAGTTCATTAAGCTTGATTTGAAGAATGATTCATGGTTTTGATATTTTATGGGTAATTTGAGGCCTTGATTAGCTCCGTCTTATTTTTTGAGACTTGTTGGTATGTTTGGATGGTGTCCCTAGGGGATCAGGTGAGTTTCGTGGTGGTTTAGGATCATTCCAAATGGGTTTTGTGTTGCTGGTTTGATGGTGTCAAGTAATGCATCCCGATCGCGAGCACAGCATCGCGTTCGCGAAGATACGGGTGCGCTGGAGTTGATTTTTTCTATGCGTTCGCGGTTAGGGGGTTGCGATCGTGGAGAGTCCGTGCATGAAAGTCTATGCATTCTCCAAGGTTGAATCGCATATGCGAAAGGCGATTGGAGTTGGGAGCTTTCTATGTCGCGTTCGCGGGGTGCGTTTGCATTCTCGGTGTTTGGGCGCGATGGCCATCGCGTTCACGAGCCTTTTGTCGTGTTCGAAATGAAGGTTTCTGGTTGGAGGCAATTTTGTGCTTCGTGAACGTGAGGCTTCTTCCGCGTTCGTGAAGTTTTTACATGGGAAGCGTTATATAAGTACTCTATTTTCGGACTTCGAGTTATTTTTATCACATTTTGAGTTGGAGATCTCGGATTTTGGTGATTTTGGAGAGGATTTTCACCACATGGATTGGGACAAGTACTTTGGATTTGGATTTGATTATTTAACATGATTCCATATTCGATTTTGGCATTTAATTTGATGAATCTAAAAGAGAAATCGGGTGTTTTTGTTAAATATTTACTAAGGTGAATATATGAGATTTGAACATGGATTCTGAGTCGAATTTGAGTGAAATTAGTATGGTTGGACTCGTATCCGAATGAGTTTTCAGAATTTATGAGTTTTATCGGATTCTGGAGTGCGGGACTAAGATGAATTTTTGGTTGACTTTGAGTATTTGATTAAAAATTCGACTTTTATCATTTGGGTTCAATATTTATGGTATTATTTGATGTTTTTGAGTTGCTTTTGGCTAGTTTCGAGCTGTTCAGATGTTGATTCGTGCGAGATGGCGCTTCTAATGTATCGATTTGGCTTGTTTGAGGTAAGTGTCTTGCCTAGCTTTGTTGGGAGAATATATCCTAATAAAATGATATTGTTTGTTACATGAGGGGGTGATGTATATGCGAGGTGACAAGCCTATATGCATGTGCCAGGGTTATCCATGTTCGGGGTAGATGATTCAATTCTTTGTGCCTTGTTGGACTATGTGATTTTCTCGCCTCATGATTTGCTTGACTTCTATAATAATATGAATTTCAATACTAAAAACCATGATTTATCTTATAATAACTAGATTAAATTTGGCGGCCTCTTTGTAAAATTGTTGATGTGAAAAATTCGATCATCACTATACCTAATCACAAATACATGTTTATGACCGAAATTCGGAGGTACTTGGATTCCATATTTATGTTGAAAATCATGTTTGAGCTTTGTCTAGATATTTGAACAATAAGGTTCTTGAGGTTTATTGAATTGTTTATTGGTTAGAGAGTTGTGATTGATGTTCACATGGTGTATTTGCCTAACCACTCTTGTTTATGTTATCCATGCTTCCTTACTTACTTGTCATTGATATACATGTGCTTGGTGAGGAAGAATGTAAAGAACGAAGAGTGATGTCGTGCCATTGCATATACATTATCATGTGAGGAAGAGTGTAAAGCACGAAGGGTGATATCGTGTCATTTAATATACATTATTACGCACGAAGGATAATGTCGTGCCATTATTTTGCACTATCGTGTGAGAAAGAGTGTAAAGCACGAAGGGTAATGGCGTGCCATTGCATATACATTATCCTATGAGGATGAGAGTAAAGCATGAAAGGTTATGCCATGATATTTCATATACATTTATATCTTTTTTTTGAGTTGTCATTTACTGCACCTATGCTTTCTATGTGACTTGTTGTTGTTGTTCCGACTATGCCCTCTACATTAATTGTTGTTGTTCTATCCACTCCTTCTATCTGTTTATCTTGTCGAGACCATGCTTTCTTTCTTGTTTGTTATATTTACATCTATTCCTTTTCTCATTTGTTGCATTTTATCTAAACCCTTTACAATGCTAGTTAGTGAAATATATGTTCCCCTACCGTAATTTCTATCAATACTTCTTTGCCTCCCACCTTGTCTGCTACAGTTGTCCATATGCTCCACATTATTTGTTATTGTTGTCTCTGTGCTTCTCACTTTTGTTATTACTATTATGGCATTTATTTTACCTGATTGGTACTACTATACATATTCTTGGTGAGGATTAGATAAATGCATGAAGGGTGTCACTGTGCCAATTGATTTGACATACATTCATATATCTGGGGGAAAAGATGAGATAAATGCATGACGGGTGTTTTCGTGTTGTTTGATTTGATATCTTGAACATACTCCTTATACTATGCAGATTCGTGGGTTTTACTATGTTGTTTGGTGGTTATCGCTTTAAGAAGAGGGTTAGTTGCAATATTGAGGAAACTGACCGTGAATCCTTTTAGTAATCATTTATTGCTTCACATATTTGTTCTTGTACTCTTCTCTGTTATTTCTAGTATTGTTTCTATTGCAAATCTACTGCACATGTTATATTAGTGATTATGGTTTGACTTAAATACCTCGCCACTACTTCACTGAGATTAGTCAAGATACTTACTAGTACATGTGGTAGGTTGTACTCATAATACTATATTCTGCATCTTGCATGCAGATCTTGGAGTTGTGTAACTGTGGAAGACAAAGCCTTGAATTGAACAAGTATCCGCACTCCAGATACAAGCTACCAGTTGTTCGCAGTAGTTTACTACCAAATCCTTGGGTCATTGTATGGAAATTCAATTGCACTTATTGGTTTCTTGAAATTTTCATAGGAATTGTGGTTACTGTTCGTTGGATTACCTAGCGAGTTGGGTTAGGTGCCACCATGGCTAGGCGGATTTTTGGCCGTGACACCATTTGAACCTCTTGAAATTCGCCCACTCTGACTTAGTATTGGATGCACAACCAAACATAACGAACAAGTAATGCTATGTTAGCACATGAATACTCCAAAAGGAAACAATCGAGCAAAACCTTTCCATTGCACACTACACCCATGGAAGGATATCGAACCTAGGTTCTTCCAGAACCTCCATATACTAAGGTGAAATACAACATGCACCCAGAAATTCCTTGCTCGAATCATCCTCCTTAAGTCATACCTAATCCACAAGCATCCCATAGTCCAAAATCTATGACAACACATATCTAGATGACCTAATCGTCAATGGTAGGCTCCTCCACTTAGATTTATTCCTCGAATCACGATACATCTCAGTATCATCCGTATGAACAAAATACCATAAATTAAGAACCTCTTTTAGGACCATCTCCGTCGAACTATACAAATCTAACCATGAAATAGTAGCACACCATCCACACTAAGGACCACCTCTTTATCACTACCTCGCAATATCGTGTTCCTGAGGAAAAGAAAATGGAAACCAAAATATTGACGATCCTTAATTCGCTAAAACAAAGGCAACTGTGCAACCACACAAGCAATAACTCCACTATGCTCAGAGATGCCTAATCTCACAAATCGATAAACCAATGCTTGAAATTTTGTATCCCCAAATGCCTCTCCTCCGCTAGAACACATACCAATCTCCGAATCACGAACTAGACAGTTCTCTTCATGGGGCTTTAACTACCCCGACACGTAGGCTACAACCCTACTATTATGCAGCCACACCACGCCAAGACTAGTGCGTGAAGCATCACAACATACTGCATATGGCCCGAAACCTATGGGAAACACCAATGACAGGCTGCTTTAAATGGAAAACCCCTCTACAACGCAACAATAGTAGTATTCCCTCATAACACAAGGGAAAAATATTCCGCACCACATTTGTATCATAATCACAACTCGCTGGTGTGTAGCTGATATCAAGTACTCAACATCGCAAACGAATGATTGGAAAGAACTTAAGATATAGGCTTCAAGCAGAATAAAGTCGCACAATAAGAAATCAAGAGAGGGTAGTTTCTAAGCCCTATAGCCTTTTAAAGATAAGTTCAGACTTCTCCATATTGATCCGCAAGATTCTACTAGAACTATTTGTGACTCGTGAGACCTATATGAACCTAGTGCTTTGATACCAACTTGTCACAATCCAAAATCCCACCAAAGGCCGTTATGGCATCTAACATATTTTCTAGGCAAACCAACATACAACAACAACAACAATAGAATTCAATTACTAAGCCATTAACTGTCTCGTGATATAAATAACATTGCGTAAATAAATGTCAATTCAATATCACAAGTGCAATTCAACAAAATATCTATATACATGAACAAAAATATCTAACAACCACCCAAAACTCGATGCCAGTGCATCACGAGCATCTAATAAGAGTAACTAGAATCAACTGAATAAATACATTTATACAGAAAAGAATACATGAACAGAAAATAGATAAGTAGAGAAAGGGACTCCATGTGCTAAGGATCAAATCAAGTACAACATCTCACAAAGAAGTCTCCAACCATACTCGTACTCAGCTCAAAGGGTACCACTAATACCGCTCTCAAAACCTGCATTATGTGCAGAAGTGTAGTATGAGTATAAAACCATGGTACTTAGTAAGTTTCAAGTCTAACCTCGAATAATTAGTGGCAAGAGGGTCGACATCGACACTCACTAACCATCCAATAATCAGTTAAAGCATAAATAATATACGGAATTAAGCATGCTATCATCAAATGAATGCGACAGTTCAAAGAAACATAGTTCAAATAGAATTTAGGCATGCTTAATAGATAAGGAGAGCAATAAAGATATCAACACTTTGATCCTCATATCACGACACTATTCATGTATCAAATCATTGGATGAGTAAAAATATATGGAATTAGAACATCTCTCTAGGAAGTAACGAATAGTATGACGATTTTTAATTCTTCAGCAGTTGACTTGATTGTATCTGTCTCTTTTGTTTCAACAATTGAGTCCGAAATTAGAACTTGAGATGTTAGCATCCGATTGCAAAGCTACATTATAACTTACCTTGTTTGAAGAAGTCTTGACATCCTGGGATCTCGGCTGCTATAATTACTATTGGGCATATTCTTCTTTGGTCGAGCCTTTAGCAATAGCCACTGAATTTATCTCTCGAGCAACTCTTCGATCTCTTTTGATCTTCCTAATTCCCCATTTGGATGGAAATTTGACAACTTGATGTAATATTGATAGTATTGTGTCCTTATCATGGATCCATGATCTTTCAAGAATAATATTGTAGGTCATATCTGCTGTCACCTCCCGAAATAGAGTACTATTAACTAGTTTCTCTGTAAAGGTTTTTGACTAATCTCACGTACTCTTGGTAAAGGTTTTTAGAATAATCTCACCTTGGATTGTTAAACTTTAATTATCAAACCACAATGATCTGCTTTATCAAATGTGTTTCCAAGACAACTCATAGTTGGATATTGTTTACTGAACTACCTGGATCAATCAAAACTCATTTTACATCCGTATCTAAAGCACGTTATGTAATTACTAGTGCATCACTGTGTGGAACTGCAAAGTCATTTGCATCCTCATCATCAAAGGTGATACTTTCTCCCGTTAGTGTTTCTCTTGTTCATTTTTTTATTGAATTGATACCTTAGAAAATTTCTTTTCTACTGTAAATGTTACCCCATTGACCTCTTAACCTTTGGATATGACATTGATTGTTTGGTTTGGAGACGAGGCTCTTGGAGATCCATCTTTGCTTCATTTATTCATTTAAGACTCTTTGGCTTTTTCATTACATAAATCTGTAGGATATATTTCCTTCAAAAGGCATACTACCTCTATTTGTAAAACTATGTAATCCACATATTCATTATAGAATTCACACCAGAACTATTGGCTCTTTTGTGTCACGCCCCGAACCTGGGCCTGGACGTAACACGACACTCGGTGCCTGACTACATATGACCGAGCGAACCAGTCGGCTAGCTGAATCAACATGTGATATCATAACATACTGAATGCGGAAGATAAACTAACACATGCTGATATACTGAACGTCTAAATGATATAAATCAAAGTGTGGAAATACTAATACAATTCTGAAACATATTTATAGCCAACATGGCTTAATATGAAGAGAATACGACTCTGTCTAACTGTTATTCTAGTCTATGAAGCCTCTAATGAAGTACTGAAAATACTAACTATCTTAAAATACGGAAGACTGTAAGGTAATGATAATGCCCTGAGAGAACTGGGGATCACCAAATAGTTGGTACGAGAATCCTAGCGCTCTGAATCGTCAACTTGTAAATCATTACCTGCATCGTGAGATGCATGCCCCGGGCAAAAGGGACGTCAGTACATTTGAATTGTACTGGTATGTAAAGCAACTGAAAGAAAGCATTATAAATGCTGAAATTGAAACTAAGCTGATAACTGAAATGATAACTGATAAATGAAATGATAACTAATAACTGATAACTGAACTGATAGCTGATAACTGAACTGATAAATGATAAATGAACTGAAACAAGTAAGGATATGAATACTCCCTCTATTGAATGATGAACAACATGTTTATATGAATAAGCTACGGCCTCGGGCCCAATATATATGTGCACAAGCTACGGCCTCAGGCCCAAGTATACGTATACATAACTACGGCCTCAGGCCCAAAAATGGGTAAAGCATAAACTACGGCCTCAGGCCCAAACATGCATAAAGAATAAACTACGGCCTCAGGCCCAAACATGCATAAAGAACAAACTACGGCCTCAGACCCAAGTATGCATAAAGCATATAAACTACGGCCTCAGGCCCAAATACAGGTGTTCAACATTCAGGAACTGAGAATCATACTGACATACATGATACTGAAATAAATGATATTGAAATACTGAACCATACTGAGTTAAATGATACTTGAATACTGAATAGAGCTAGACTGAGACATGTATTCATGAACTGATTATGAAAATTGAAACATATGACATGTTGAGTAATCTAGACTGAGACTCGTGGGAATCAAACCCAAATCTATATTGATTACGAATTGATTTCACAACGTTCAGAATGAAAGTCATGAACGAGTTATGAAGGTAGAGAATAGAAGTTCTGCAACTATTCAAGGAACTGGGCTTAACTATATTTCTGAGGCAATTAGTAACGTCGTAAAAGAAACGTATTGTAGGGAGAATCAATAACATTCTCAAACATAGAGATTTAGCCTCACATACCTTAATTTCCTGCTATTGAGCGTAATATAATGTTTGCCAACCCTTTCAACTTTAATCTATATCAATGCAAGTCAAAGGGATTCCATATTAGCAACAATAGCCATGTTTTGGTCACTTAGGCATTTTATCAAATACTTGGTGGGATAATGCTTCATAGCCCTTATTAATGGTGTTTCTATACCCAATAACCCATTCTTTTGCTCCTAGATAAATTCTAGAGTCTCAAATAGTTATAATCTACATTATTCTTTATCACCCATAAGGTAAACAACACCTTTAACCAATAATCAATAATCAACAACCCAAACATATAGTCGTTCATGATTTTTTATCAAACCCATCAATTAATATCTCATGAACTAGAGTCTATAATCATTAATCCAATGCTAGAATCAATTAGAGGGTGAAGACATTACCTTTTTGAAGTTCAATCTCCTTGAATACGAGTTCTAGGGTTCCTTCTCTCAACAATGATGTCCAAATCGAATATCTAATTATATGGAGGATTTACCCATGTTAATAAGATGTTGGGAAATTGAAATAAACTTATAATCACCATTAGAACTTACCTTGGGTGGTGGAGGGACCTTTAAGGAGTTAGGGTTTTGAGGGCTTTCCTTTCTAGAGCAAGTTTTTATGTTTTGGGGATGTGGGGGATAAAGTAGGGCTTTAAATCGAACCCCTCCCCCCCCCCCCCCC
>ML252391.1:69908-94291 GCA_005239495.1 Nicotiana undulata
AGGGCTTTAAAACGAACCCCCCCCCCCCCCCCCCCACTAGCTCCCCCACGCACCTGGAGGTCCCAACCGCGCTACTGACCGTGCTAAATGGGCAGAACACTGCCGCATTAGTGCGGGCGCGCATATTGCGCAGTGTTCTGTAAAACGGGCATAACATTATGCACAGAGATATGTTCGGGCTCCATAATATAATGTTGGAAAGCTATTTCAAAGGCGTACAACTTTTATGCTTTGGGTTTTCCTGAATTCCTTACATACTTGTATCAAACTCTTCTGGAAGACGGACCTTCTGCAAACTTAGTTGATTTTGTCGAATCTTATGCACCTCACTTTCCATCTTGATTTTGAAACAACTATTTTTACCCATAATCATCCCTATAGGACTTCATATGTCCAAAATATAACCTTAATATTTATTTAACTCATTCATACCTAAGCCTAATGTGCGGGGTGTTACATTATCTCCCTCTTGTGATCATTCGTCCTCGAATGATTGTCCTGATTGTAACTTCTGCTAACTCCGGAGCTTAAACGGGTCTGGAGGAAACATGAACTTGCATTAATACTTGCATACTAAACTGAATGATTACATGATTACTGATCTCTTGAGATACTGAATTGAATGACTACTGCATTGACTGAATATTGTCTGCCATGGATACATGAATATTGAAATAACATGGATATATGGATATTTTAGCTGGCACGAAATATTTGAGTATTGAACTAACATCAATATCAGAGTAATAAGCTGGCATGAATATCTAAGTATTTGACTGACATGAGTAGCTGAGTATTGAACTGACATGAGTATCTGACATGAGTATCTGAGTACTGAACTGACATGAGTATCTGAGTACTGAACTGACATGAGTATCTGAGTACTGAACTGACATGAGTATCTGAGTACTGAACTTACATGAGTATCTGAGTACTGGAAACTTGAATGTTATAACATGACACGTGAAATACTGGTTGTACCACTGCTAATTCTGGTGGAAAAACACTAGGCTTTCTGCTGCTCGACTTTCACTTACTGATAATTCGGACACTTGGCCATAAAGTTTGTGACATTCTTTTTCATGTCGTTCGACCAATAAATCTCCTTGGTCATGATGCATATTTGGGGAACCTGGATGGAAAGAATACCTGGAATTATGGGCTTCTAACATGATCTTCCCTCTTTAAGTCGATCTATGTCTGGAACACACAATTGGTCTTGGTACCTCAAAGTACCATCATTTCCCCCTTATTCAAAAGCCATCGTCTTATACTGGTGAATCTCCTCTCTCAACTGAAACACATAGGGATCATCAAATTGTTTCTCCTCCTCTTAGGCTACCAAGGGGGAACAAGTCATATTCTAGACAACAACTCTACTATCGTTGGAGTACGCAAATTGAACTCCTAGTTGGGCTAAGCGGTGAATTTCTTTCACCAGAGTTCTCTTATCTACCTCAATCGTGAGTTATACTTCGCACACTTGATTATCTTCTTAAGCACTTCCTGAAAACACTTATAGTATTATTGTGAACTAAGTCTTTGACATGTACTCTAAATTTTAGAGTCCCGTGCAATGGCACTACCCTCATAACACATAAATAGGCATGATTTTATAGCTTTTCTGTGATCACGTCATCATCAATAACTAAGCTCGGTGGTCACTCTACTCACTTTATGTTTCTTACACATGCTAGACATAATCCATTTGGTAATTATACAATTTTCCCTCATTACCAAACTGATTTTCTTTTTCATATCCAATGCTAATTATTCGAGTATCATTTGGACTTACTGATTGTTTTCACATCACCTCTTAGACTAAAGGTCTTATACTTGCGTATCCTCCCTTCTTATTTTTTTGGGATCTAAGTAACTTTCCTTATTTTCTGTAATTCTTTGCACTCTACGTCAATGACGACTCACCTTCCAACTTACTTTTGAGAAATCCTTTTTTTATTTTTTGAAAAAACTAAATTATTCACATAACGGAAAGCTAATGTATTCACAACTATCTTACACAATCTTAATAATTTAACTCTGCTCACACTGTCAATCTTGGAGAAACCACATTTCAATAATTCCTAGAGGCCATTCTTCTATAGTTTGCTATCTCACTGCTAGCTAATTTGTTTTTCCACTGCCATTGTACTTCGGGTTTAACTTATAATTTTCGGGTTCTGACATGCGTTCAGTGTTTCAAACTGTTACCCACTAACTATTGTTAACTTTACTATGTAGATCAAATTGTACCTCTACTAGCTCTGCTGAAAGTGTTGATTCACCATATCTACTCATACTAACTATTCTTTTACTAACTACCTGCTAGCGTCATGTGTTCATGTTATGCTTTGAATAACCAAAGTGAAGCATAAGGCTATTTCTAACTTCTCTCACCATCCGACCCTTTTCTATGGTCGCATACTTATTTTTCTTCTTTTTTTTTGAACTATGTACATGTACCACTTAGAGGAAGGTCATCTGTCTTAAATGAAATTGAAATATCTAACCCCAAATTTTCTATACACTTCAAAATCATTTTTGACTATAAACATCTGGAGTAAACACTTAGTCACATAATCTAAGGGGGAATTGCCTTATCTTTTATCTCACAATAATAGCCACTTCTTATACAAATTCACTAACATAGTACTTTCTAGTTCTGATTTGAATAAATCTAAACAACTTAAAATCATTCCTTGAAATTCAATATCGACTGCTCTTGGTTCTCATTTTGTACATCATGTCTTCTTAGTCATATACATGAGTTGTACGAGATCACATCTTTGGTAATAACAAACGTTTCTGACTCCTAGGTATTTTACCCTTAGGCTCTTTTCTGTCCATAACTATAGTGACCAATGTTAGGGTCTGACATCGAACTATCATCATCCCACATGTGGCTCCATTTCCAAGAATTAAAAGAAATTGTTCTCTGAGGTAAAACACATACGATCACCATACACAAACTTATTCCTCAGAGAATACCATCATCTGATAAATCACAAACTGCACCATCCGATGATTCTTGGACTTAATCTAGACCTAAAATATACAAAGATTTTGCTATAACCATTGTTACTTACATTTTCTTTTAGCACCTATAGGCATCACTGTATACTCACCAGTCACTAGAATTTTGGTACAATGGAAATTAGAGATCTGGTGACTGAATAACTAATAACTGGCAAACTGAATAACCATAAACTTGCTAATTGAAAGATTGTATAACTGGTAACTGAGGTAAAGTGATAACCATAGAACATGATAACTGATTTTATACTTTCTGATAAGGTTATGCTCTAATATGTACTACTACCCATTGCATCCCACTTTTAACATCATCTCGAGTCTCATTTGTTACTAACATGTACTCCGTAATTATACCCCAACGGGAAATCATCCTCTATAGAACCTTGGATTTTTTCTTGCTTGTCGCTTGGGTATTCGATACGTCTGGAATTCGGTAGGAACAGAAGGTTAATTGATTCTCTAAGCTTTATGGCACGATCTAGAGTAGAAAGAAATGAGACAATCCTGGATGTCTTGGTAGTTAACCATTCATATGAGTGGCCGGCACGCACAAATAAAGGAAACTCCACTGGACACGACTTCATAGACTTCCTAAGACTCTTGAACCTAAGGCTCTGATACCAAGCTTTGTAACGCCCCGAACCTGGGCCTGAACGTAACACGACACTCGGTGCCTGACTACATGTGACCGAGAGAACCAACTGGCTGGCTGAATCAACATGTGAAATCATAACATGCTGAATGCAGAAGATAAACTAACACAAGCTGATATACTAAAAGTCTAAATGATATAAATCAAAGTGCGGAAATACTAATACAATTCTGAAACATATTTATAGCCAACATGGCTTATGAAGAGCCTGCGACTCTGTCTAACTATTACTCTAGTCTATGAAGCCTCTAATGAAGTACTGAAAACACTAACTGTCTAGAAATACTGAAGACTGTAAGGTAATGATAATGCCCCGAGAGAACTGGGGATCACCAAATAGTTGGTACGAGAATCCTAGCGCTCTAAATTGTCAACCATAAAATCATTACCTGCATCATGAGATGCAGGCTCCGGGCAAAAGGGACGTCAGTACATTTGAATTGTACTGGTATGTAAAGCAACTAAAAGAAAAAATTATAAATGCTAAAACTGAAACTAAGCTGATAACTGAAATGATAACTGATAAATGAAATGATAACGAATAACTGATAACTGAACTGATAGCTGATAACTGATAAATGAAATGGTAACTAATAACTGATAACTGAACTGATAGCTTATAACTGAACTGATAAATGAACTGAAACAAGGAAGTAAGGATATGAATACTCCCTCTTCTGAATGATGAACAACTTGTTTATCTGAATAAGCTACGGCCTCGAGCCCAATATATATGTGCATAAGCTACGGCCTCAGACCCAAGTATACGTATACATAACTATGGCCTCAGGCCCAAAATGCATAAAGCATAAACTACGGCCTCAGGCCCAAACATGCATAAAGCATAAACTACAGCCTCAGGCCCAAGTATGCATAAAGCATATAAACTACGGCCTCAGGCCCAAATACAGGTGTTCAACATTCAGGAACTAAGAATCATACTGACATACATGATACCGAAATACATGATATTGAAATACTGAACCATACTGAGTTACATGATACTTGAATACTGAATAGAGCTAGACTTAGACATGTATTCATGAACTGATTATGAAAATTGAAACTTCAACTATTTATGACATGTTGAGTAATCTAGACTGAGACTCGTGGGTATCAAACCCAAGTCTATATTGATTACGAACTGATTTCACAACGTTCAGAATGGAAGTCATGAACGAGTTATGAAGGTACAGAATAGAAGTTCTGCAACTATTCAAGGAACTAGGCTTAACTATATTCCTGAGGCAATTACTAACGTCGTAAAAGAAACGTATTGTAGGGAGAATCAATAACATTCCCAAACATAGAGAGTTATCCTCACATACCTTAATTTTCTGCTATTGAGCGTAATATAATGGTTGCCAACCCTTTCAACTTTAATCTATATCGATGCAAGTCAAAGGGATTCCATATTAGCATCAATAGCCATGTTTTAGTCACTTAGGCATTTTATCAAATACTTGGTGGCATAAAGCTTCATAGCCATTATTAATGGTGTTTCTATACCCAATGACCCATTCTTTTGCTCCTAGATAAATTCTAGAGTCTCAAATAGTTATAATCTACATTATTCTTTATCACCCATAAGGTAAACAACACCCTTAACTAATAATCAATAATTAACAACCCAAACTAACAGTCGTTCATGTTTTTCTATCAAACCCATCAATTAATATCTCATGAACTAGAGTCTATAATCATTAATCCAATGCTAGAATCAATTAGAGGGTGAAGACATTACCTTTTTGAAGTTCAATCCCCTTGAATACGAGTTCTAGGGTTCCTTCTCTCAACAATGATGTCCAAATCGAATATCTAATGATATGGAGTATTTACCCATGTTAATAAGATGTTGGAAAATTGAAATAAACTTAGAATCACCATTAGAACTTACCTTGGGTGGTGGAGGGACCTTTAAGGAGTTAGGTTTTTGAGAGCTTTCCTTTCTACAACAAGTTTTTATGTTTTGGGGATGTGGGGGACGAAGTAGGGCTTTAAAATGACCCCCCTCTAGCGCCCCCATGCACCTTGAGGTCCCAACCGCGCTAAATGGCCAGAACACTGTCGCATTAGCGCGGTCGCGCTACTGTGCGCGCATATTGCACAGTGTTCTGTAAAACGGGCATAACGTTTTGTATAGCGATCCGTTCGGGCTCCATAATATATTGTTGGAAATATATTTCAAAGTCCTACAACTTTCATGCTTTGAGTTTTCCTACATTCCTTACACATCTTTATCAAACTCTGCTGAAGACGGGCCTTCTGCAAACTTAGTTGATTTTGTCGAATCTTATGCACCTCACTTTCCATCTTGATTTTGAACCAACTATTTTCACCCATAATCATCTCGATAGGACTTCATATATCCAAAATATAATCTTACTACTCCTTTAACTCATTCATACCTAAGCCAAATGTACGGGGTGTTACATTTTGCTTGAATCTGACATCATTTCTCTTGGTCACTTTACCTTATCTCCCATTTCTCCTAATACATCCACCATTTCGAGAATACTTAAATTTAAGTTATAATCTCCGACTTTTGGTGTTTCTGATTCTCTTCTCTTTTGTGATGATCCAACATTACTGTTTTGATTAGGTAATCACTTACCACGATTTGGTTGTCGTCTCCTTTAAATATCACATTGAGATTGCCCATAATATGGTTTGTAACGACTCCTTAAACTTTTTAGCAAAAGCAATTGTTGCCCAATTATGAGGAGCTTGAGGTAACAACGTTATTTCTCTCTAGAATCGGTTAATGAATTCTTGGAGTAACTCATTGTCTCCTCGCTGGATTTTAAGGATGTCCTTCGTTCGTTTTTCTATCTTCTACGCTCTATTATGTTCCTTGATAAAGGCTTCGGTATATTCTGCAAAAGAATTAATTGAGTTTTCGTGAAGTAAAGAATACTAGGTTAAATCATACATTGGAATATTCAGCATGCATCTTGAATTTCTTCGGAATTAATAAGGTAGCTGCATTTACTTTTCAACGTTAATGTGAGTACTTATCCATATCGATCTCTTTGACTACGAGAGAAGTTCTAGGAATTTGTTCCATAGATTTGTCGTGTTCCTTGTTTTGTTTATTTAAGGTTAAAACTAGAATTTGAAATTTTGAATTATTAGGCATACCTGGACCTCCCAACCCGGTATCATTTGGGTGTCCCCCGATATTAGAATTTCAATGTGTAGTAGTAAGATCAACCCTTGGTGATGTTGGTGACCTAGCACTTACGGTTGCTACAAAATTCATTATGACTTCATTTAATTTGCTGACTCCAGGCGCCTTGTGCGCTTATGAACTATGTAATTTTTGAAGTTTCAAATTTTCTTACATTACTCCTTGAAGTTATGACCCCTTGAACGATGTGGAGGAAAACTCCTCAGAGAAATCTGGGGCACTCTGTCAACTCTTGGCCATTGTGTTCCATCATTTTTTATGCTCAGTTGAACTGTTTACAATTTGGTTGTTCTTATTCGTGTTGATCGACATATCTCTTGGGATGTTGATTGTTTAAAACTAATATCAAACACAAATAAAAAAGAATATTAGTGTCTTAGGATGAATAACGAAATCATTTTAGTCGTACATTAGGCGCCAATCTATTTAACCTACATTTCAATTACTAGGAAAAATGATTAAATATCTAATTGTAGGCTAAAAGCAACATATTCAATCCAAAAAATAGCAAAACAATTGCGGTAAAATATAGAATAAAGTGATGAATTGTAAAGCAAAAAGGGAAAGAGATGTTATTTGGTGTGGTACTTGGGTGTTCACATCTTGGATATAATGAATTTGAGTGATTGTCAAGAGCAAAAGAGAACAAAATTATAAGAGCAACAGTATTTTTAATGTTGAAAATAATTTTTGTGTTACATATGTTTCCTCCGAATGAACAAATATTACTCCCTCCGTTTCAAAAAAAATGTCCTAGTTTTACTTAACAGAAACTTTAATAAAGAAGGAAGACTTTTGAGATATGTGGTCTTAAATAAGCTTTTGAAACTTATGTCTTAAATCTTTCATAGCATTTATGTGACAATAAATATTTCATATTAAGAAAATATTGAAAGGTGCCAAAGTTTTAAAATGGACTAATAAGAAAATAGGGTCAAACTTTTGGAAAAAGAGGGGAGTAGCTTTTATAGTGACAAGTTCAAGTTACCATTTCCTTATGTTACTCATTCATTATGGTTATTCGAAAAATTTATAACAGTTGGTTTAATGATGGATCTTGTGACAACTAAGTAAATGTTGAATCCGGATAATTCAGAATCTGTTGATATGCCTTGCCTCTCTTCTTATCCGTGAAATATTCAACACTCATTAACTTTTCGGACACTCGTCCTATTTTTTGAGTTCTCGAGTTGATTCTCTGGGGAGTCTTTAATTTTAATTTATCTGCGTTTGATTTTCTAACTTTACGGTTCACATTCTGGCTTACACATATACTGACTAGAAAATACTTGCCATGTGTCAGTACACGTGTTGGGTCCATTTTTTACAAATATAACAAACTCTAATTGTACTTCAGGGGCTCTAATCATATATTCTTCTATGAAATTTGGATTTGTCAAAAGTTCACGGAAGTGCCACAACACTTCCTCTTTTTTCATGTGCATGCATTTTTCTATAATTCCACCATATATAAATAGCCTCCAAGATGTTAAATTTTAAGAATGAAGGCACTACTCCAAAAGGTAGATTGCAACTTACAACCAAATAAATTAAATCTAAAAATAAAATATCGGTTAGAATTTCAAATCATTCTAGAACCCTAATTAAAGCAATTCAACTAGATCTTCATTTTTAGTCTATATGTATAAGTTGATTGGCTTACATGTGAGTTTTAAGGATAAATGGGTGTTAGGGATTGTGCTGGCTGAGTCATGGATTGATCTTATTTTATGCTTAGGACCAGCAACCCCAAGATAAGAATTATTTTATTCCGGGTGATAATGACCTATGTTGTATAGTTTATGTTTCATTAAATATTGACGACATATTGTAGAGGTTATAACACTATTATTCTCTTTAGCTAATTACTAAAGTAAGTTGAAACCTAACCTTTCAAAATTACTTTCCTCTTAATGCGTCTTTGAAGTGTTTGAAAATTGCATGAAATGATGTTTAAGTCTTTAATTGTGTAAAGTTCCTCAAAATTTCCTAAGGATTCAAGGCTTTTAGATGCACTAACGAGTTATTTTTATTATCGTTTGGCATGCCAAAAATGAGTAAAAATAAGAATAGTATTATACGAACATAATGGTATACCCACATGAGGGTATGGAAGTGAGATGGGCTACAAACATAACAAGGCAATCCAAGAGAATCGAGTCGGAAAGCAAAGAAACAAAAAATGGATTCAAGGGCAGAACACCAGGGTTGCTCGTATCGCTACCCTTTAGTCTATAGGAACGTCCGAAACACGTTGGTTAAAATGGAAGATAGCAAACTGAAGTCATTGCCAGAACCATCGCAACCAGATATTTAAAGCAGGACGGAAGCTCGCAGGGGGTCGCGTCGTGTCCTCCAGGACGTGCTGCACCTAGGGTCTTTTAAAGGCAAGGCCCACCTCATTTCTCCCATTTCTAAACCTTGCTCTTCAATGAGGAGCTCTCAAGAAGTCTTTGCACCAACGCTTCATCCACCAATTAAGGTAATATTTACTTATGGATTTGTATTAATTTTAACACTTTAACACTAGTATTAACACCTCTTACGCATGGAACTTATAGATTTTCAGGATATCATCCCAAGAGCTCAAGTGGAGAAATTTTTAGGATTTGCTACAAGAGGTAGACCTAAATATCCTTATTGTATTATGGGTAGTTTATGAATTAATTATAGTAGGTATTTATGTTGGTGTTGGTTCTTGGTCGTTGGTTGGCCATAAATGCAAAACCCTAGAGGTTGAATTAATGGTGTTTGGTGGTTTGGTGAAGGTGATGATGAATAGTGATGATAATGTGGAATATGTATTGTCTAAAAGCGTATATTAATGTTATTGTTAGGGTTATTTTAGGTGAATTAGTCAACTAACCCTTATATGGCTAATTGAGAAATTTTGAGACTTAATTTCGTAGTCACTTGTTAGGATTAGTTATTGTGGTTCGAATAAGTAGAAATTTTGTCGAAAGAAGTTCAACTATTGTGTAATGACCCAGTTGGTCGTTTTAAGCATTTGCATTTCGTTCAGTTGTTTGAAATCTCGAGTAGCTTCATATGATGTATTATGACTTGTGTGAATTGTTAGTTTTGGTTTTCAGGTGATTCAGGATTGATTCGGAAGAATGATTCTCAACTAGGAAACTTTAAGTTGGAAGAGTTGACAAAGTTTGACTTTTGATTATTTGATCTCGTATCGGAGTTTTGATGGTTCCATTAGGTCCGTATAGTGATTCTAGACTTGGACGTATGCCCGGATTTGTATTTGGATATTTCTAGAAGGTTTCGGCACTATCTTGCAAAAGTTCACAATTTGAAGGTCTCGAAAGTTCATAGGTTTGACCGGGAGTTGACTTTGATGATATCGAGTCGAATTGTGGTTTTGTTCATTGGAATAGCTTCGTTATGCCATTTGAAACATATGTGCAAAATTTCATGTCATTCCGGGTTAATTTGATTTGGTTCGACACGAGTTTGGAAGTTAAAAGTTCAAAAGTTCATTAAGTTTGATTGAGGTGTGATTCGTTGTTTTGATATTGTATCGTGATTTGAGGCCTCGAGTAAGTTCATGTTATGTTATGGGACTTTTTGGTATGTTCATACGGGGTCCCGAGGGACCCGGATGTATTTCGGATTGATTTCGGACCATTTCTAGGCCATTTCTAACTGTTAGTTTTGGCTACAAGGTGTACATCGCGATCGCGGAGAATTGGTTGCGAACGCGAAGAGTAAAATGAAAAAATCAGACTCGTGAATCGCGTTCGTGAAGAAGAAATTTTGTTGTCACTGAGCTGACTTCGGAAGCTTATATCTTGCAATCTATCAAGAATTTGGAGATGATCCAAAAAAGAAATTGTAGCCCTTTTATTTTTGTTTTCAAAAAGTCAAACCGTTTGTTATTTGGAGTTATGTGCAAAACGTAATGGTTGATGCACTACAGGTTATCTGAGAAAAGTTTGGATGGGTTAACAGAAATTTGTTCATCGTGATCGCAAGGAAATGGCCGCGATCGCAGAGGGTAAAAATTATGCTGGAAAATTTCTGAATCACGACCGCGAGGTTGGTGACCGCAATCTCAAAGGGTACCTCTGTATAAAGTACCCTATTTTGAATGTCTTGGTCATTTTATCATATTTTAAGCTATAAAGCTCGGATTGCCGATTTTGGAGGCAATATTTACCACATGGATTGGGGTCGGTATTTTCTACTTGGTTTTGATTATATTTCGTGATTCCATCTTCGATTTTGGTAATTATTGGTGATTTTGAAAGAGAAATTGGGGGATTTTGTATAAGCTTTCCTAAAGTAAAATTTTAAGTTTTGAACGTCGATACGGAGTCGGATTTGAGTGAAATTAGTATGGTTGGACTTGTAACTTAATGGGTTATCGAATTTGTGAGTTTCTTCGAGTCCTGAGGTGCGAGCCCAAGTTTGATATTTTGGTTGGCTTTGGGATTTTGATTAAATATTCAACTTTTTATCGATTGGGTTTGTTTTCCTTTGGCATCATTTGATGTTGTTGAGTTGCTTTTGGCTAGTTTTGAGCCGTTTAGAGGTTGATTTGCGCGAGATGGAATTTTTAGATTATCAGTTGGCTTGCTCGGTATTTGATTTGGCTTGGTTGAGGTAAGTAACATTTTAAACTTGGAATTGAGGGTATTTATCCCTAGAAACTATGTTATTTATGATGTGGTGTGGTGTCGTACGTGCTAGGTGACGGGCACGAGTGAGTGCACCGAGGTATTCATGATTCGTGTAGTTCTTAGGCTATTATATGCCTTTTTTTACGATCATGCTTCTTGATATCATGTTTTTCTCCAATTATGTGACTGTGGGATATTATTCATGCTAGAAGTCATGTCTAGGCTACATGTTCAATTGTTTGAGACATGATAGGACTATTTTCGCCATATTGAGCTATTTTCCTTAGTCATAGTCATATTGTACAGTCATGATAGTTACATATGTATATTATATCTCGGTCTCTGTGCATTTCTGATATGTTGTCTCACATGTTGTAGGTGTCCTTGTACGTGACACGAGTTGGAACTGAATTTTGAGATATATTATGTAATTTCGTGAGATATAATTGGATTGTGTATCTGTGAGATGTCTGCATATTGAGACTTAAGAGGATTGTTGATTGATGTGGGCCATAGAGCCGTGTTGATATAGATATTTGGGTCAATTACACGCCATAACAATTGTAATATCGAGGTGACGCGTATACCAAGCCCCACATTGGGCTAAGTTGTGTTGATTTGAGGTCTGCATCGGGCCTCACTATTGGACTAAGTGATTATGATTAGCGCTTGGGTAGGATCCGTCCCTCGGAAGTCTGACATGCCAGCAGTGGGCATAGGCACAGTGCATGAACACATGCTCAATGTTGGGCAGTTATGTTAGGCACCCCTACAGTGCTAAGTGTGATTATTTTAATGGATCTACGGCTATGAAACGAGCTTTTGAACCAGGCACCTGGTGTCACACCTCCTTTTTACTACCCCCGTTTAATGAGGGTAATAAGGGAGTTTTTCCACTTTAAATGATATTATCGAATTTGGGATTTATTTATTGATTTTCAGAGTCGCCACCCAGATTTTTCATGGTGTTCCGGGACACCATTTATTTATTAAATATCCCAAATCGAGGAATTTTGACTCCGTTTAAAATGTCTGTGAACCAGAAATCTGGGTAAGGAATTTTGTTAACCCGAGAGAAGGTGTTAGGCATTCCCGAGTTTCGTGGTTCTAGCACAATCGCTTAACTATTTATAATTGGCCTAATTATCTGATTAATCACGTATTTTGGAACCTATTGTGCATTTTTTAAACTTTTGAACCGCTTTTAATTATTTATGAAATTTGTTTGAACAAGTCGCTATGTCGCGCGCTCGTTTGTTTTGGTACATGTTGCAAACCGCACCACATGAAATGCACCTGCGATATACGATATGTTTATTTTATTACTATTCGAAGTCATGGTCGGGTCACATGAAATGCACACCCGAAATGGGGATTTACATATCATGACCATGTCGCGGGAGTCGTACCCATGGCCACAATTATTTATTAATTGCGCCTAAAGCAAGCTACAAATATCAAGTTAATTATTTTTGTCACGACCCAAATCCTAACAGGCCGTGATGGCGCTTATCGTGGAACTAGGCTAGCCAACCATCACCTTACTACGCTTTTGTTCAATTATAAGAGTTCACAATTCAATAATAAGCATGCAACCATAGCATCAAATAATATAGTTAAGTCTTAACGTCTCAATAATAGTCTAACAAACCTCCCAAGAACTGGAATCAATAGTCATGAGCATCTAAGAATAATTAAATCTAACTCTGCTAAAACTATAATATGTCTCTGAATCAAATGCTAAAGCTAAATAGGGAAGGGAAGTGGAGAAGCTGTGGACGCTGGACAGCTACCTCGAAATCCCGTGAAATGCTGCTATCGAACCTGCGTCAGCTACTGCTGCGAGCTAGTACCTGGATCTGTGCACAGAGGCACAGGGAGTCTTTATGAGTACGCCAACTCAGTAGTAATGAAAATAAATCACAATATGAGAAATATAAACACACAGTACAGATACACAATTTCACAAAATCCAGTAAAACACCAAGTCACCAGGTAGTATTCTGCAAATACATAGGTTCAAAAAACAATTTCCAAAAATCCTTTGAAACAAGTGTAATATCAGTATATCTCAGTAAAACCAGTTTGAAAATGAAGTAAATCACAGATTGAAAACTCAGTAAAAATCTTCATAAAACTTCCCCTCGGGCCATAATCATTTCTCATCACAATNGTATAGGCCCTCAGCCGCACTCATATCATATCTTCCTCACAATATAGGCCAGCAGCCTCACTCAGTCAGACACTCTCAATTTTCCCTTCAGGCCATAATATACCGGGTTCTCAACCCAAAAACAGTGTTTCATTTTCAAGAAGTAGTATCAAAATACTCTGAGTGTCAAAACAATTTCACAGAAAAGACTGAGTGAAAAATCATAACATATCAGTGAGGAAAATAGTAAAACATTCCCCAAGGGGTAAACATATCGGCACTAGGTCCCAAACATGGCTTACAGCCCAAATCATATCAAGTATATATAGTACTATTGGAAATAAGCTTTAAAAGCCGTTTCGCAACTCAATAGTCGCCTAAGTAAGGAATATATCTCCAAAGTTTCAACCTTTGCATTTCAAAACCCGTGAAAGGGTGCATAGTCCGGGGTTTCATACCCTCAGGGCAGGATTTAAAGACATTACTTACCTCAAAACTAGACCGAAAACTATTCCGCAATGCGCTTGCCTCTCGAATCAACCTCCGAATGCTCCAAATCTACCAAGTTCAGATTTTTATCATCAATATATGCTTAAGGAATAAATTCCAATTGAAAAATATCGAATTTAGCTCAAAAATCCGAATTCAGTCAAAACCCGACCCACGGGCCCGCGTCCCGAAACTTAGAATTATTATACAAAAGTTTTCTCTGTCCTCTCACGAGTCCGTACATATAAAGAACACTAAAATCGGAGTTCGTTTGACCCCTCAAGTCGACCCTTTAAGGTCTCATAATCTCAAGCCCTAAAACCCAATGTTTCTATTGATTTTCCATAAATTTACACTTGCTTTATGTTCTATAATCATCCATAATCGAGTTTTAATGATCAAAATACTTACCTCTATGAAGAACAAGGATTTCCCTCTTCAAAATCGTCCCCAAAAGCTCTTTTCAGTACAACAATGGTAAAAAATAAGGTTTAAGTCGCGGAAGGGTTTATTTAAATATGCCCAGGTAAATCCTTCATCGCGAACGCGGTACACCACCGCGAACGCATAGAACAAAAATTCCAGGTTCCCTATTTACTCTCTCAAACAGCCTCTAGTATAATAGTCATAACGTTTTGCACAAAACTCCAAATGATAAATGGTTTACATTTCTAGAAACTAGACACAAAGGGCTACAACTTTCATTTTTACATCATCTCAAACTTCCTTATAGATTGTGAGATATGAGCCTCTGAAGTCAGACCTGCGCAGCAGATATTTTTCTTCTTCGCGAACGCGAGGCACTGTTCACGAACGCGAAGAGCAAAGTCCCTGATGCCAAATTCTTCTTCGCGAACGCGAAGGGGTCCGCGCGAACGCGAAGAACAACACCAGATACCAGCAACAGCCATCTCAAAACAGCCCGAAATGATCTGAAACCACCTCGAAACACACCCGAGGCCCCCGGGACCCCGTCCAATCACACGACTCAGTCCCATAACACCCCACGGACTTGCTCGAGGTCTCAAATCACATCAAACAATGCCGAAACCACGAATCGTACTCCCATCCAAACTTTATGAACTTTGAAATTTTAAACTTTTACATTCTATGCCGAAACCTATCAAATCACGTCTGATTGACCCTAAATTTTGCACACAAGTCATATTCGACGTTACGGACCTGCTCTAACTTCCGAAATCACATTCCGACCCCGATATCAAAATTTCCACTTCCAGTCGGATTCTTCAAAACCTTCAAATTTCTATCTTTAGCCAAATGACTTTAAAATAACCTACGGACATCCGAATTCACTTCTGATCGCGCTCCCAAATCCAGAACCACCATACGGAGCTATTCCTAGACTCGGAATCCCAAACGGACATCTATAACAGTGAAATGCCTTCAAGCCCAACTTAGGAAATTTCTTCAAAAATGTTGACTTCCACAATATACACTGAAATGCTCCCGGGTTATCCAAAACCCGATCCGGACATACACCCAAGTCCGAAATCATCATATGAACCTACTGGAACCTTCCGATCCTGATTTCGAGGTCGTTTACTCCAAATTCCAGTCTTAGTCATTTTCTTCAACTTAAGGCTTCCGAAATGAGAATTTTGTTTCCAATTTGACTCCGAACTTACTGAATCTCAACTCCGACCATACGCACAAGTCATTATTCCTGAAATGAAGCTGTGCATGACTTCCAACCGTTGAACGACGCGCTAGAGCTCAAAACGACCGGTCGGGTCGTTACAATTTTCCTAGGCTTTGAGACTCATTCACATGTTAAGCAATTTTGTTCTTTAACACATATTTTCCTAACGGAAATTCACATATTTTCTTATAATTGAAATTTTAAAACAAAGAATTGCTCAAACAAATATGAAACTAAAAATGCAAATCATACACATAAAAAGTACTAAAAACGAGAGAAAACAAACACCGAACATTCACATGAGAAATGATATATATAAAAAAAGAGTTTAGAGTCGGACCTTAATAATATTAACAAAACCTCGGTTACAGCAAACTCCAGCGAACTAAATCTGACCGAAAATCAAAACAGCAGCAGGAACATGGACCATGAACCCCGTCAGCAAACTCGAATCGGCATCGAAAAGCAGTTATATAATTTCCTTGCAAAACAATGTATTCACATTCTTTAGAACACCTAATATGGGAGTTAAAGTGTCCGAGAATCCCATATTTGACAATGACACCATGATGACATTGCCTTTTTTATCACAAGTAATTTTGGACCAAATGCAAGGACTAACTTGATTCTGATTCCAATCAGCAAGCCGATCATTTGAAGCATTAAGTGAATTCTTCAGTGCAAACAGGGCATCTCCTTGTCCATCTGGTAAGGCGAATGAGTGGAGACATGCTAATATCACGATTGCAAAGAACAATTCCATCTTTCAAATATTGCACTTGATGTCAAGTACCGTTGTTGCACTTTACCACTTTAAATTTTCTTCATATATTATTAACATGAATCTCCGAGCTATTACACAAAAGAAGACGTCCACGAACTTCGCGACTAACTAGAGATCTTAATTCGGCAACTCGAACTGAAAACTCAACCCGAACCGGCGACGGAAATTCTCAAATGAGCTTCTCGGCTTTCGGAGATGGTAGGCTGGTTTTAGGATTTTTGTAACTATATTTTATGGAGCTCATGGTTGTTTCATGGTGGAAGGAAAAGGATATTTAGACTGATGGGTGGAGAAACACCTAGGATCCGCTCGTCGGTGATCAATTCCGGCGAAGCAACAGCACAATGGAAAGGGAAATTGAAAAACAAAATAAAGTGAGAAAGACGGGAGTGGATCTGTCGTTCCAGATTTTTTATTCCATGGAAATTATGGCTTCTTTCTCTTTCTCTGTTCTTCTTCAATTGAGAAAAAGAGATCAACGCTATATTTTGGGAAAATGATGCGCCGTTTTCTTTTTGTGTAAGAGGGAGTCCTTTTCCCTTTTCCCTTTTTCCCCCTATTGTATCCCATTAGGTCTCTAATATATAGAGGAGGGGATTAGGGTTGGAATGTGGGGAATTTGGTTGGGTCTGGGATTTTGGGCACTGAAATTAGGCCAATTTGAAACAAGGGCAAATTTTATCTTTCAAAAATATTCATCTTATTACTAATTAAATTTCTTATATCAAAACGACATAATTAACATTTTAACTAATTAAATAAACTAATTGATTAAGCTAATGTATATTTTTATGATTTTTATATATTAATCTATCAATTAAAGGGTAACTAATTTCTAAAAATGCGAATTAAACCTAAGATTACATGAAATAAAAAAATGTAACAATTTTTATGATTTTTCTATGATTTTAAAATATTAAACATGCATGAAATGCAACTAAATAAAGAAAAGTTCCTAAAATTCATTAAAAGTTATTTTTTTATTATTTTTAGGAGTAACTTCCATGCGGTGCAAAAATTGGGTGTTCACAGCTGCCCCTCTTTGCTCGAGAACATGAAGGGTTTTCGGCAAAGATAAAGTGAGCAACCACGAGCAATTTTTGCCCGTTTGATACTCCATTTGGAAGCATTTTGAAAACGGTTGACCGAACCTTGCTTCGGAGGCTGCCTACATATCCTTGGCTATAAAGGAATCATGTCAGTGTAGTTCTGGAAGTTTTGGAGTGATGGAGTGATGAGTTCGAGAGTCGACCGAGGTTCCGTCCGAGATTCCGGTTCATGGTCCTGCTATTACATCAAAATCCAAATGAAAAAGACTAACTAAGCCTATCAGCTACGAGTTACAAGATTCCTATCTACAGGTCTTCTAAAGCTTGATCTTGAGTCTTGGATGCTTCTTTATACAGACTCCGATCTGAATCTTTATGCTTGTTCGTTGTAGGTTTTGGTTAAATCTTCTTCAGCTTTTCGGATCAAGGCAGGATATACAGAACGGATGACTTCAATCTCGTCCTGAATAGTCCACGTCTTTCCTGCTTCTGCACTTTGGGGTTCAACTCTTTTCTTTTTTTTCTTTTCTTTTATTCTGAATTGAGACGTCTTCTTTTGGTCGTCTCGAATCCATTGTCCTGAAAATGCAATCTGCACAAAATCAAAAAGCAAACGAACGAAATTTTCTGCCCCAGTTTTCACTAGGAGAATTTTGTGAGTTATTGTAAGGAAATTTATACTACTTTATTATTGAAAGCGGTGAAAAGCCGGGAACAGTGCACCCGGAGTTATTGTAGACTAGGGAGTGGATATCTTATGCCCAAAGGTAAAATCAACTAGGGGTTGGAGACCTCATGTTGGAAGAGAATTGACAAGTTATGATGTCGTCAAGAAAAGATCATCGGGTTCTGCCGGTGTCTGGAAATGAGATTCATCGGGTTATGCCGGCATCAACTATGGAATGGAGACCTTATGTTTGCATCGAGTTATGTCGGCATCAGCTTATGCTGGCATCAACTAGGAAGTGGAGTCCCTATGTTGGAAAATTATCAACTAGGGAGTGTATACCCTATGTCGGCATCAACTAGGGAGTGTATACCCTATGTTGGCATCAACTAGGGAGTGTATACCCTATGTTGGAAAATAAAATCAACTAGGGAGTGTATACCCAATGCTTATAAACTATTTTTTTCTTCTAGAACAAAACTTCTTCTTCTTTTTTGTTTTTTTTTGTTTTTAAATTATCCTAGGAGAAAATTCATCAGACTAGGTCTTTTTTTGGTATCTTAGGAGAAAGATTCATTAGACTAAAATTTTGATCCTAGGAGAAAAAATTCATCAAACTAGGTCCCTTTTTATTGTTATCTTAGGAGAAAGATTCATCAGACTAAGATTTCTGTCCTAGGAGAAAGTTCATCAGACTAGGGCTTCCATATCTTAGGATAAAGATTCATCGGACTAAGATTCCGATCCTAGGAGAAAATTCATCAGACTAGGTCTCCTTTTTTGTTTATCTTAGGAGAAAGATTCATCAGACTAAGATTTCTATCCTAGGAGAAAGTTCATCAGACTAGGTCTTCTATCTTAGGAGAAAGATTCATCGGACTAAGATTTCGATCCTAGGAGAAAATTCATCAGATTAGGTCTTTTTTTTTGTTATCTTAGGAGAAAGATTCATCAGACTAAGATTTCGATCCTAGGCGAAAGTTCATCATACTAGGTCTTCTATCTTAGGAGAAAGATTCATCAAACTAAGATTTTGATCCTAGGAGAAAATTCATCAAGCTAGGTCTTTTTTTTTGGGTATCTTAGGAGAAAGATTCATCAAACTAAGATTTTGATCCTAGGAGAAAATTCATCAAGCTAGGTCTTTTTTTTTGGGTATCTTAGGAGAAAGATTCATCAGACTAAGATTTTGATCCTAGGAGAAAATTCATCAGACTAGGTCTTCTTTTTTTTTTGGTATCTTAGGAGAAAGATTCATCGGACTAAGATTTTGATCCTTGGAGAAAATTCATCAGACTAGGTCCCTTTTTTTTGTTATCTTAGGAGAAATATTCATCAGACTAAGATTATGATCCTAGGAGAAAGATTCATCAGACTAGGTTTCTTATCTTAGGAGAAAAATACATCAGACTAAGATTTCTTTGGGAAAAAATCCATCTGACTAGGACTTTTATCCTAGGAGGAAAAATGTGAAAATCAATGACAAAATTTTATGCACACTAGCAAGAAGATAAAGACAAAGATTTGAGAAACTTACCTTTGTCGGCTCTTTCTCTTCAGTTCTTTTTTTTTAACCACTTTCCTTGCACTGCTTTGTTCCTGTTTAAAACAAAGAAAATTCTGTCAGTTTTGAAAGTGGTGGTCGGCTTGTGGCCCTGAGTCCTGAGCAGCTTGGCTTTTGCTCAATCAACTTGAATCGGCCTCAAGAGACTTTTATTCTGCATCAGCTCTGATTATTTCACACCTAGTACCATTTGTATTTGTGGCTCAATCAACCTTATCCCAATTGGAGATTTTTGCTTAGGAGACCTTTTTCACATCTTGAATGGCTTCTTGCTTTTTCGAGCAATTTGTCTGTCAGAGGGAATCACCAGTAATCTTTGCTTGTGCCAAGTAGGCTGACAAGAGTCTTTGGGGGGAAGTCTCTGCATGAATCCTCAATGCATGTTGACTGTAACCTTGAATTGCTGGCCAAATTCACTTTGTGCAACTGAAAAGCTGGTAACAAATTTTGAAATCTTTTCTTGCTCGTTTTGACAAGGACTGACTCAGAGTGAAGGACACAATGATGCAAAGAAACAAGTATTAACAAGCAATGCCCCTGTCGGAAGGACAGAAGGAAGAAAGTTTTTTTATTTTATTTTGCGGTAACTAGCCTTAATGATCATGACATGAATTTTGGACTTAATGGCCGATCTATCAAACTGATCAAGTCTTCCCTTTCACCATTCTTATGACCTTTGAAGTTGGGCTTGTTCGTGCTAATCTTTTGCATCAGCTCCATGACTCACTATCGACTAGTGGTGCCCCGAGGGATTTTCACCAACAAGCCTCCCTCATTTATTTATCTCTGCTTATCATCGCCTTACAGTGTCCGTGAGGGTTTTCACTAGTAAGACTCTCTCATTTTTCTTTTTCCTTTTTTTGTGAGCAACTTGACAGTGTTCTATGTCGTGTGACAACCGTTGCTCATTTCATGCTTTCTTGCGTGAGCAACTAACAGTGTTCTATGCCACATGACAACCGTTGCTCATTGCATGCTTCTCTTGGCATTCTTGAAGGCATATCGGGAGGTCTTTATTTGGAAGGTTTTTGGATAGGGTTGGAAATGAGGGTCGGCATGAAGGATTAAAGTACACTCAAAATGAGGGGTTATAGACTTACAACTCTTGGAATCGACTCTTTTTAAAAGTGAAATAAAGTTCCTGCCCCAGTTTTAGCTACTGGGGATTTATTTATTTTTAATTTGATTTTTTTTCTTTGACTCTTATTTGGTTGGACCGAACCGTGTAAGGCTGCCTACGTATCCTTTTCTTCTAAGGAATCAGGTCTAACGTAGTTCAAACATCTGATCTAACTATTTTTCATCTTTCTTTCTTTTTCTCATGTTTTTTTTTCTTTCTTTCTCTCTTTTTTTTCAAAACAAACTGCCCCAGCTTCTTTTTTTAGATCTCAGACTATTCTTTTTCTCTTTTTTTTTTTCAAAACAAATTGCCCCAGCTTTATTTTCTGAGGGCATGGACTTTGACTGTTCTTTTTTTTTCTTTTTTTCCACTTAACTTTCTAAGAATTTCCCCAGCTTGTACTCTTGGGGTATGGACTTTTCTTTTCATTTTTTTCTTTTCATTTCCATTTTTTTTTCTTTTTTTTTTTTACTCTAAACTTGATTCCAAAAGAGGGTGGTCAAAGAAAAATGGCACCGGCTCAAAAGGGGTGGAGAAAGGTATAAAGTGTTTAGATAGCAGAAAAAGGGCCTCCCAGCCTCGAGAATGCCAAAACATATTATCTCTTTGTGATCATAGCGTTGATGAACATGTCTATCTTCTTTGTGTGTCGTGGTTGAAAGGCACTTTCCATCCATTAATGCCAAACTTTCAACCAAGTTTCAATTGATTAAACATCCTCAAGCCCAATCTTCACAATGATTTGAAAGTAAATTTTACTCGACCTTAGTTCCAAAGTATCTCAAATCTTTATTCATTCTCAAAAGTGTCTCTTTCTCACTTATCTCATTCAAGATTAAATCTGTTTTCTAAGATCTGGCCAAAATTTCCGCATGCATATCATGTCACTAGAACTAGCGTGGAAAGAACTATGCACAAAATGGACACAAAATGAGTGACTGTTTTTTTTTTCTTGCTCTTTTTTTATTGTTGAATAAAGGATAGAAAAGTCTGATAGCAGAAAAAGAAGAAGAAAAGACGACAAAATAAGCTACCATGGCTAAAAGAAGAGTGACTTTCCAGTTGCTAAGCGACATCTTGGTCACAAAGTTGTATATCAGTACTACTATGGCATTCAACCATTTTTATTGATATGGATTCAGCATTCAAATTTTGACTTTTGATCAAACTGTTCCCCATTTTGGCTGTCGGATTTCAGGATTGACAACATGGAAATTTTACAGTAACTAATTTGCCAAAGAACTTGGACGACTTCTCATGTCTCCCCGAGCAGGCTATGTCCTATTGCTCAAATCTGGTAGAGTCAACCCCACATTTGCCTCCATTTTTAATTTTCACTGCTAACTCGCCTACTTGCGTTTTCGTGACTTTGGATCAACGATAGTGGTGCTTGTTCCATTGCAAACCAACAAACCGACCACCTTTAATTGGCTTTTATTTCAAAAAAAACAAGCATGTTAGAATAATCATTCTTTTTTTCTCTTTTTTTTTCTTTTCTCTTTTTTTTCGCTCTTTGTTTTGCTCAGTTATTTTTGTCACTCTTTTTTTTATTCTCTCTCCTCTTTTTTCACTTTCTTTTTTTTCTCTCTCTCTTTTTAAATTTTTTTTATTACTACGATCGAATACGATGAGGATTGCCTACGATCATGACGCCGCATGAATCAGATCTTGAGTAGTTCAGGAAGATTGGGAATAAAGAAAATAACCTACCTAACTCTTTTATTCTTTCTTTTCTTTTGAATTTTTTTTTTGGAACTTCTAAAGAAGAAAGGAAATATTTTTGAATTTTTGGACTTTTATTTTGAATTTATGAAAGAAATACTTCTAAAGAAAATATTTTTGAATCTTGAATTTTCTTTTCAATTTTCTAAAGAAGAATGAAAAAATATTTTTTAGATTTTTGATTTTGGTTTTTTTTTTGTATTTGTTTTTCAAAACTTTTTGAAAGAAAGATTTCTAAAGAAGAAAGAACATATTTTTTTGTGGTTGGGAAAGAAGACTTCTAAAAAAAGTAGAAAATATTTTTTGGATTTCGATTTGATTTTCTTTTCAAAAGAAAGACTTCTAAAATGAAAGAAAATATTTTTGGTTAAATTTTTTTTATTCGAGAAAAAGTTTTCTATAGGAGGAAGTAAAGGAAAATATTTTTCAATTTTTGGTTTTTCTTTTTTTGAAAATTGTAAGAAATAAAAGGTAGAAAATAATTTATTTATTTATTGGGATTTTGATTTCATTTGTTTTCTTATTCTTTTTTCAAATGAAAGACTGCTACAAATATAATATTTTTGGTATAAACATTTTCTTATTTTTATTTGTATGAGATTTTCTAAAAGAAAAACTCCTAAAGAAGGAATTAAAGAAAAATATTTTTGAAGTTTTTTTTTCAAAAATGGGGGCCGGAACCGATGAGGTTTGCCTACGTATCTCACATCCGGTGAGAATCAGACCCGCGTAGTTCTGCCAATTTTGACGGAACCGGGGAAACATGATATTAACTTATTTTCATTTTTTTAAATACATTTTCTCTTTATCCATCTTTCAAAAAAATTGGCAAAGTTTCATGACATTTTCAAGTATCAGGGTTCTCAAAAATCGGGTAAATTTTTGTGAAAACCCAAAAGGTCATCTTACGTAATTGAAGTTGTATCTGTGTTCCGAGGCTCCGAGAGCCTCCGTTAGTCTCACCTCGATATATGTGCGCAGCCCGGGCGTGTAGCCGGGAAGCTATTATGTGAAAATTTGATGAAAATAAGTTTTGATAATTAATAAATGAATATAGTTGACTTTGGTCAACATTTCTGGTAAACGGACCTGGACTCGTGATTCGACGGTCCCGGAGGGTCCGTAGAAAAATATGGGACTTGGGCATATGCTCGGAATCGAATTCCGAGGTCCCAAGCCCGAGAAATGAATTTTTAAAAGAAATTATTTTCTGAAAATAATAAAGGAATATGAAAGTGAATAATTATGTGAAAACCGTGTTACCGGGCCCGTATTATGGTTCCGGAGCCCGGAACAGGTTTATTATATATTATTTGTCTTATTTGTAAAATTTGGCGTAAAACGGGCGTGAATTGAGTGGTTTCGGATCAAAATGAGGTTTTGAGGTTTTAAAGAATTTGAAATGCGACTTGGAAAGTGATGTTATGCTCCCGGGGTCCGAATGAGATTCCGAGACCGAGAATAGTACCGTGATGTCATGCATAACTTATCTGCAAAGTTTGATGTCATTCCGAGCAGTTTAGGCCGGTTCGGCGTATTGGAAATGAATTCTAGAATTTTAAGTTCTTAAGATTTGATTTAAATAAGTCTTGGGGTTTGAGTTTGAGTTCCGCTGTTGTTTTTCGTGTTTCGAAAGTTCGAGCGAGTCCGCTAAGTGATTTAGGACT
>ML252392.1:551-14036 GCA_005239495.1 Nicotiana undulata
CTTCTTATTCTAGAAAATTTGTTAATATAGATGACACTTGCAGCTTTAATGTATTCTCTTGTAAAATATTCAAATAGGAAAATAATACCATTCAAATTAAATTTTCGATTTGATGTTATGTTTGATGTGGATGTTAAAAATGGGTATTATAGCACGTAGTCTTTTTATGTTAATTGGATCAATTTAAACAGATTATAATTTATGATTTAATTTAAGTAAATTATTAACATAAACTAATTACAAATTGTGATCCGCAATATCATTCTCTATCCGTGATTAAATTAATATAACAGGAATCATTATTTATCAAAAAATTAATTGAGCTTCACAAACAATAATTTTAAGACTACAATATTGGGCCCGTATACGGGCCTTTCCTCATCTAGTATATATATATATATATATATATACTAGATGAGGAAAGGCCCGTATACGGGCCCAATATTGTAGTCTTAAAATTATTGTTTGTGAAGCTCAATTAATTTTTTGATAAATAATGATTCCTGTTATATTAATTTAATCACGGATAGAGAATGATATTGCGGATCACAATTTGTAATTAGTTTATGTTAATAATTTACTTAAATTAAATCATAAATTATAATCTGTTTAAATTGATCCAATTAACATAAAAAGACTACGTGCTATAATACCCATTTTTAACATCCACATCAAACATAACATCAAATCGAAAATTTAATTTGAATGGTATTATTTTCCTATTTGAATATTTTACAAGAGAATACATTAAAGCTGCAAGTGTCATCTATATTAACAAATTTTCTAGAATAAGAAGATTACCAATATATCTGTAAACTATTCTTGAATACATCCAAATTGGTTTCACAAAAGTTTCAATAGTGAGAACAATCAGCTACTTGATGAAAGTTAACACGAACAACATCATTCTTTAAAATACGATAAGAGATGAAAAAAACTTACTATTAATTTTACTTCATGTCTTGTATACAATAAAATCAAGATAAATTTTTAGTACAGTAAATAAAGAGAACTTCCAAAGGGACTTGCACACCTAAAGAGGTAATTTACTACTTCAAACAAAGAGAACCAAAGGCACTAAACAAATATTAACATGATATAAATTGTAGCAATTCATAGTAATTCAAATTATATTTTATTATAACTCATTTAAAATGATGTTAACTGGTGATAAAATATAAAACATGTGATAGAAGTCTATATAAAATTTTATAGGGATTTTAATTTTTTTTTCTTAATTAAAGAGATAAGTAAAATGTTTTATTTTTCTATAGGTTTTTCATATGTTAATTTTCATAATACTTTAAAATAGTGTGGGTAAATACAAATTAAAAATGTTGTAAATATTTACCAATATCTTCTTTTGATGCACTATTATTTAAAAATTAATTTTACTTTCTATGTGGAAAAAAAAAAGGAACGTTTCAAATGATTATTTGTATGCAGTACTCCATAAAAGTAGTATAATCAACATAGAGTAACATTTAAAGAAGTGTTGTAGTTATGGAAATGTGGGTCACATGTGTATCAATGATAGCTAGCATAGTATGTTTTTCTTTGAAATGACAAATATACCCTTGGTCTACCAACTTCTCATTTCTCTATATATATATATTATAAGAGGGGTTATACAGTTTTATCTTTCCAAAAAATGTGCATTTGCGCAAATGCAAATGCAATTGCATCAGCCTGCTCGATTCAAACTCCATCACCACTCTAACGGTTGGAAATTAAACTCAATGCTCGTAAGAGTTAAATTTCTTTTCATTCGCTATCTTATGAGTTGTAAGAATTGTTTTAGGCTCGATTTTCATGTAACTTTAAATTAACAAGCCAGCTTTGAATACTTTGCACTCAAAATAAGCTAGTTCAAACTTGACTTCATTAGTCTTTCTAAATTTTATGCTTGAACAAAAGGTGGATTTTAATGATCCCTCCAATTGTTACGCTTTAGCCTCGACTTACTTGATGAGCAAATTTACTAGTATGGCAGTTAGGAAACATGTTTATCTCGCTAGTTTTAAGTGGTTTGTATAATTGAACTTATCCTTTTGTAATGGTAGTTTCAGTACGGATTTAGTTATGCAAATACTGCCTTATCACTCATTTTAGAATGACTTGACATATTTGTAGGCAACCCTGCCTGGTTAAACTTATACCCCGACTCATATGTAATCCATCTGCCTCGTATTGCCTTCTACTGCTAAATCTTACTCGACAATACGGCAAACCTCCATCCACCTTTAAATTCGAAACAATTTGATTACGACACCCCGACTTTAAAAATTTAGTCTCATCATGTTGGCACTCAAATGACCACTATACCACAGCTGAGTCAACTTTCAAAAAAACTACCCAACAATGAAATACTACTTGCTTCGGAAATATTTTCACCAAAAAAAGGAACATAATAGCCAGAATCAATGGTCTCCAGAAAATGAACCCACATCAAAAAATCTCGTTCCATCATAACTTAGAAACTAAGCTCATATCAGAATACAATAGCATCCTTCACTAAGAAGAGGATTTCTGGAAACTAAAATCTAGAATTCAATGGCTAAATGAAGGTGATGCTAATAAAAGTTTTTCCACACAACCACTATCCACAAACGACTTAAAAATAGGATCCTTGGTCTGCTGGACGATGTTGGAAACTGGAACCAAGATCTAGAATCCATTTCAACAACAATCACTAATCACTTTAGGAAAAAATACACCACAGAGCTTGTACTGAGCACTAAAGAATCTATTCTTTTAGACGCAAACTCCCTAACTCTCCAAGACCAACTCCTTCTAACAAAACCTCTATCTCAATGCGAAATAAAGCAAGCCATTAATTCATTTAAACCTCTTAAAGCTCATGTACCAAATGGCCTACACCTGATATTCTTCCAGCTTTTTTGGAATGACATACAACTAGTATGTACTGCTACATACAAGATTTTTAAAAATATCATATTATGTAATGAAAGTGGCATGATATAACAACCTAGGAAGAGGATTGATATAAAGAAAATATTAGTTTTAGATATTGGTACCTTATAGTCCAACGTTACAGGTTTTTATATTTGATTAGTATTTTAAAGCCGAATTTATTTTGATGCAAAATCAAAAGAATCGTACAACACTCTCCCCTCTCTCCCTCTTTAACGCTCTTGTTCTCTTTCTTTCCCAAATTTCACTCCACATTTTTCAATTCCCCAAATCTCTATCTTCTCCTCCGGTAATTACTCTGTTAGATTTTCTCTTAATCTTTCTCTTGGCTAGTTCTCTACATCTAGAATCTTTTGTAGAATTTCCAATAGTCTATTAGCATTCTTTTCAACTTGAAAGATGGGTTAAAATTCAACCTCTAAGAAATAAAAATCAAGTTTTAAGACGACTCCACATGTGTATTACCCAACATATCTCGTATATATCTCCATGTACAACAGTAATATCTCATGTATATCATGTGTATCTATATATATCCATGAAATATTATATTATATACACAATATACAATATAATATACACAAAATATATCTGTGTATATCCATGAAAATTGTGCCATATACACGATATACAATGTGATATATAATTAAACAATTATGTTATATACACGATATACAAAGTGATATATACAGTCGTCCAGAAAAATCTGTGTGAGATATACAATGATTTACATGATATACAACGTGATATACATATGTCGCAGTTGGATTTTTAGGCCTGGTTTTTACATGAAGTCAGTTTAAATCACTTCTAATCTTGCTCAAATTTTGTATATTGCCCCGTCTAGGTGTTTTCAACCAATCACAATCACACTCTGTAACGACCCGGTCAGTTGTTAGGTAGAACATGCATTATATTTATTGTTATTGCCTTGTCATAGGTTGGTTAGACTTTTTATGATGTGTTAGAGTTGGTAGGCTCGGAATCGGAATGGTTGTAGCGAGAATTTAGTCATTTAGTCTTTAAAAATAGCCTATAGTTGGAAAAGTCAATTGAGAGTTGACTTATTGGTAAACGACCTCGGAATGAGGATTTTATAGCTCGTATAGATTCGTTAGGTGATTTGGGACTTAGGAGTGTGTCTGGAATATTCTTGTGATGTCCGGTGTAGAATTAGGCTAGAATTGGCGAAAGTTAGTTTTTGGTGGTTTCCGATAGGCAGTGGAAAATAGGCTATCGGGGTCGGAATGGAATTCCAGAAGTTGAAACAGGTTCGTAATGTCATTTTGGATATGTCTGCAAAATTTCAGGTCAATCGGAGTTGTTTTGGATAGTTTCGGCATCGTTGGTAGATTTTAGAAATTTCAAAGTTTTTAAGCTTGAATCCAACTAATTGAATGATCATTTATGATGTGTTGGTGAATTTGGTTGGGGTCCAGAGGGGCTTGGGATTTATTTCGGATGGTATTCGGGCAATTTCGGGCCTTAGAGAGTTGTTGTTTTCTAGTTTTTGGTGCAGCAGAAAAACCTTCTCTGCGATCGCGTAGGAAGAATCGCGATCGCGTAGTGCAAAGTGAGGGGAGCAGGAATTTATTCTCTGAAATCGTATAAAGGTGTCCGCGATCACAGAGGTTGGTCAGCTTAACCAGTGCGGTCGCGTAGAATTTCTTACGATCGCGTAGTGTAAATGAGGGGAGCGCGTGAGGTAGAGCAATTGTTCTTCGCGATCGCGTGATGGGGTACGTGATCGCGTAAGTCAAGGAATATGAGCATCGCGATCGCGTGTCTTAGACTGAGATCGTAGTGAGTAAAGTTAAGGGTCAGTGAATTTTGTTCTTATCGATCGCGTGAATGGCTCCGCGATCGTAGTAAAGTAATACCTGGGCAGTATTTAAATATACCATTCGCGACCAATACCCACTTTTCCACCATTTTTGAACGGGAAGAAGCTTTTGAGGCGATTTTTAAGAGAGAAAATCATTATTCTTCATTGAGGTAAGGATTTTGGACCCTAAAACTCGATTATAGGTGATTAAGGACTAAATTATCAGTGTTTAATTTATGAAAATCAGTAGAAAAAGGTGGAGTTAGAGCTTGAGAATATGAGACCTTTTAGGGATGATTTAAAGGGTCAAACGAACTCCGATTTTAGCATTCTTTATATGTACGGACTCGTGAGATGATGAAGAACATTTTGGTATAAAATTTGTCGAGTTCCAAGACGCGGGCCCGGGGGTCGAGTTTTGGCTAATTTCGGGTTTTGTGCTTAAATTCGATATCTTTCAATTGAAATTCATTCCCTTAGCATAGTTTGATGATAAAATATGATATTTATAGATTTGAAGCACTCGGAAGTTGATTCGAAAGGCAAGAGGGTTGCAGAGTAGCGTTTTGGGCTAGTTTGAGGTAAGTAATGTCTTTAAATCATGTCCTGAGGGTATGAAACCCCAGACTTTACATCCTTTCACGGATTTGGAGTGACGCACACACTGGATGACGAGTGTGGGGCGTGCACGAATTGGAAGTTTGGAAAAATGTTCCTTTTTAGGCAATTATTGAGTTGCAAAACTGCTTTTAAAGCTTAATCTCTATAGTACTACTATGATTTGATATAATTGGGCTGTAAGCCATGTTTGAGGCTTAGTGCCGATCTGTTTTAAACCCTTGGGGTATATATCACCGATATTCTCACTACTTTGAAACTATGGTTTTACACTCAGTCTTTCTTGTGAAATTGTTGACACTCTTATTTGATAATATTACTATTTCTTGAAATGAAATACTATTTTGGGTCGAGAACTCCGTTTTATTCATGGACCGAGTGGCATGCTGAGAGTGTCTGACTGAGTGAGACCGAGGGCCAATGTTGTGAGGATGTTATGATATGAGAGAGGGCGAGTGCTGAGAGTGATTTATGCCATGATGTGGCTTGTTTATAGCGCTTGGGATGTAGGATCCCCTCCGGAGTCTGTACACACCCCTAGTGAGCGCAGGTACCTACTGAGTGCGAGTGTCGAGTGATGAGTGATTGGGAGGCATGAGTGAGGGTGAGGTTTCCCGCGGGGCTGATACTGAGTGATGGTGAGATGCTGTGGGAAATTGTTACGAGTGATGATTATGGCCCGATGGACAGTTTTATGATGATATGTTTCTGAGTTTTGACTATGATTCACTTCATTTTTCAAACTGATATTACTGAGAGTTTTACTGAGTTTTATACTGTATTGAGACTTGATGTTTTACTGTTTTGTGGATTAGTGTTTTGTGTTGTGTGTTTCATATACTTCAGACTGTGATTTATTCTCATTACTACTGAGTTGGCGTACTCATCATTACTTCCTGCACCCATGTGTGCAGACCCGGGTATTGGTTCGGAGCAACAGTCATCCGAGTTCGTTGTCATCAGCGTTTGGGATTTCGAGGTAGCTGACCAGCGTCCGCAGCTTCTCCACTTCCCTTCTTCATATAGTTCTTAGTATTTGATTCATAGACATTATTATGACATTAGCAGAGTTAGTTTATTTCTTAGATGCTCGTGATCGGTTGACTCCAGTCTTGGGGGTTTTGTTTAGACAGTAGAGTATATTATAATTGCTTAAAGACTTAGAGAAAAATGTTAATTGCTTATTTTGCTGATTATTATTGATTGTCGAATTATTATAATAGAACAAATGTGTAGTAATGTGATGGTTGGCTAGCCTAGTTCCACGATAGGCGCCATCACGACCTGTTAGGATTTGGGGTCGTGACAAGTTGGTATCAGAGCTCTAGGTTACATAGGACTCAACGATCATGAGCAGGTTTAGTAGAGTCTTGCGGATCGTTACGGAGACGTCTGTACTTATCTTCAAGATGCTACAGAACCCTTAGGAAATTCTCACATTCTTGAATTCTTGTCGTGCGAATCCATTTCATTCAGCCAAAAGCATAACTCTTTGAATTCCTTTCATGTATTTGAATGCGCACGCGAGCGCTTGGTATCAGTTGTGCATCGACGGCTTGTGACTTCCATGGATAAGATGTGATTTTTAGCATGTTAATAATGGGCCAGCCGGAAGGACTTGAGGCCGGATTTTTTTTGTGGCTTGAATGTTGAGATTTCATTTGTGTGAGCACATGTGTTGGGGGACTTATATGTCTGTTTGTGTCCTTATTGATGGAACTTTGTGACTAGATGACTACATGGTGAGTGTGATATGATAGTTAGATGTATTCAGGTTGTTTGATTGTGACCAGAATGAATTAGCGAGAGATGTGGCAAGAACCATTGATTATTTGACTTCTATATTGATTTAGAATATGGCTTTGAGTTATGAGTATTGAAGGACCTCTCGTGTAGTTTAGTTGTGGAGTGAAGCTGGTTTTCCTGTTATGTTCTGAGTTCCTATGATATCTTTTGAGCTGACCAATGCCCCATCAGCGTCTATGTATTTGATTGTCGGTGTACTCAGTCATGTTATAACTCCTTTGTTATTGTATTTATTGATGGCATCCTGTCGTACTCTCGTAGCCAGGGACAGCATACTCGGCATTTGATGATGGTATTACAAGGATATAGGGAGGAGAAGCTTTGTGCGAAGTTCTCCAAGTGTGAATTGTTGGCTTAGTTCAGTAGCATTCATGGGACACGTGGTGTCCAGTGAAGGTATCTATGTGGTCAGACGAGTGTGAGTAGAGCTTCCAGAAGTTCAAGAATTCCTTGACCACAACCCCAGTGTTAGTATTGCCATCAGCTTCAGGTTCTTATACCGCTAAATGGGATGTCTTGGGGGCAGGCAGTGGTTGTGTTCTAATGTAGGAAGGTATAGTAATTGCGTGATAGCTATGATTTTCGTAAGTGTATAGGGAGATATCATTCTGAGGTTAAGCAGGCAGGGGTATCTCCTGCGGGTTGTCCTGAGGTGTGTGACCCTTATGTTGATCTGTAGTAAGCTCTCTCTATCAGTAAATGATGTATGTTGTAATTTGAATTTAGATCGCTTGTGGGAGCTGGCATGACCATTACTATGGTGAATGCGAGATTTGCATATGATTTGAGGGCTAGATGGTTTGGGTCATATGAGCGTATGAAGGATTTAGTTGAACCTCACCACAGTATGGTGGCAGTGATAGTGTACATCGTAAGTTATTGTTTGTCTTGATCTTTGGCTTTGAGCCAAGTGGGGGAGTCCGCTAATGATAAGTTGATTACACGATTATGTGTTGTATTGGTTTCGGTTCGAGGTATGTTGGTGAATCAGTTATGACCTACAGAGGTGGAGTCTGGGAATGACTCGAGTGATGGAAATTTCTTCGATNGGGTTGTAATGTACTTTATGGATAATGGAATTTATTGAATGATTGAGTTGTAGTTGAAAGGGTAGTATGTGCATTGTATGAGTTTTCTTGTTGCTCCAAATGTGTGGATTACTTTCTAGTATGTGGATTGCAAGCGGGGTCATGTCGTTTTGTTTACTTGGTTAGTGTAATTAAATTTGCGTAGAGTGAATGACGTTCGATAATGGTTCAGACGGATTCAAGGTTATAAGTAGCGATTGAGGGTCTTCAAGGTGTGAAAGGGCTAGAATTGAGATTTACGTGGAAGGTGTTAAGGCTTGTGGTGTATTTACATTATCATGGATTCTATTCATCAGTATCAGGAAAGCGAAGGTAATGACTTTAAATTCGCATGAAGTCTCTTCAGGGTAAGTATTTTTAATGTGGTGCTTTGGGGATATTTGAGAGAGTATTCAGCGGCTTATGAGTCTTAGACGGTATATTTTTATGCTCGGGTTTCGTGCGGTGAGTCGGGATTGAGAATTGCGGTATTATGGCAAAAGAAGTATCAATTCAAAGGTAAGTCAGAAGGAACCTGGGTAAATAGGACAGCTTGGTAGTAGGTCGGATCGGCATGATAAGGGATATGGTTAGTTCTTTGGGTGTTTATAAGGTAATGAGTTATTACAGGTGTTTCTTAGCAATTCTCTTGGGATTTGGTGGCATGCGTAGCTTGGTTGAGTTGGAAGGATTTAGTCTTGACGGTTTGGCGTTGTACAAATGGGATTCAGAGAGTTCTTGATGGTTTCTACCACGGTTAGAGATGTATATTTCTACTGGCGTGAGGGCCATGTGATGTATAGTGATTTTGCTTCTAAATGGGATCAATGGAAAATTCTTGGCTAGTTGGGTACGTAGTTGTTTGTGGCTAGGAAGGGAGCATAAAGTTCTCATATTTATCATAGGATTGCATGGCGTATGCGATATTTTGTGGATAGTGGAGAGTGGCATATGTGAGGTCACGATTCAGTTCTGGAAGGAATGTCAGAGATGGCAGTGTCAGATGATTAGGTAAAGGATACCACTATTGGGTGGCTGGATGAGAGTGTACATTCATAAAGCACAATGTGTTTAAGGCCATTTGTTTGAATGAGGGTGCTTCATTGGTGTTACGACGCTCTCTTGTTGGATAGACTGCGGATATTCAAGGTTGCTTGGTGACACAAAAGAATTATGGGGGTATCCCTTGTGGAATGATTGAGTATTAGAGACATGTTATATATTCGAGTGGTGGAGTTGGGATCAAATATGGTAAATTTGTGCGCTTCATGGACTTTGAGACTAAGAGTTCTAATAAACAAATTATTTTGTGGTTGTGAAATATAAGGATGCGAGCAAAGCTAGTCAGGTGTTAGTATATGTCATGATTCAGTCATTATGATGCGTTGGAGAAGGTGAAGTTGATTCGGGAGTGACTTCGCACTACGCACTCTAGGCAGAAGAGATATGTGGACCGGAAGGTCCGGGATGTGTCTTTTATGGAAGGTGATAAGGTACTGTTGAAGGTATCACCCATGAAGGGTGTTATGAGGTTCGGGAAGAGAGGAAAGCTGAGTCCTCGGTTTATTGGTCCTTTTGAGGTACTTCAGAAGGTTGGAGAGGTGGCCTATAGACTTGCCTTGCCACCCAGCTTGTCGAGTGTTCATCCGGTATTTCATGTTTCGATGCTCCGGAAGTATGTTGGTGACCCGTCTCATGTTTTAGACTTCAGCATAGTCCAGCTCGAGGGCGATATGTCATATGAGGTAGAGCTAGTAGCAATTTTGGATCGTCAGGGTAGAAAGTTGAGGTCCAAGAATATAGCTTCAGTGAAGGTACAGTGGAGAGGTCAGCCAGTGGAGGAGGATACTTGGGAGACCGAGCGGGAGATGCAGAGCAGATATCCTCACTTGTTTCAGACTCCAGGTATGTTTCTAGACCCGTTCGAGGACGAACGTTTGTTTAAGAAGGGGAGAATGTAACGACTCAGTCGGTCGTTACGTAGAACCTGCATTATATTTACTGTTATTGCCTTGGCATAGGTTGGTTAGAATGTTTATGATGTGTTAGAGTTGGTAGGATCGGAATCGGAATGGTTGTAGCGAGAATTTAGTCATTTAATCTTTAAAAATAGCCTTATAGTTGGAAAAGTCAACTGAGAGTTGACTTATTGGTAAACGACCTCGGAATGCGTATTTTATAGATCCGATAGCTTCTTAGGTGATTTGGGACTTAGGAGTGTGTCTGGAATATTCTTGTGATGTCCAGTGTAGAATTAAGCTTGAATTGGCTAAAGTTAGTTTTTGGTGATTTCTGTTCGACAGTAAAAAATAGGCTATCGGGGTCGGAATGGAATTCCGGAAGTTGAAACAGGTTCGTAATGTCATTTTGGATATGTCTGCAAAATTTCAGGTCAATCGGAATTGTTTTGGATAGTTTCGGCATCGTTGGTGGATTTTAGAAATTTTAAAGTTCTTAGGATTGAATCCGACGTGATTTTGGTGTTTTGATGCTATTTTTGGTGTTCTAAAAGTGAAACTAAGTTTGAATGATCATTTATGATGTGTTGGTAAATTTGGTTGGGGTCCCGAGGGGCTTGGGATTTATTTCGGATGGTATTCGGGCAATGTCGGGCCAGAGTTGTTGTTTTCTGGTTTTTGGTGCAGCAGAAAAACCTTCTCTACGATCGCGTAGGAAGAATCGCGATAGCGTAGTGCAAAGTGAGGGGAGCAGGAATTTATTCTTTGCGATCGCATAAAGGTGTCCACGATTGCAGAGGTTGGTCAGCTTAAGCAGTGCAGTCGCGTAGAACTTCCTGCGATCGCGTAGTGTAAATGAGGGGGGCATGTGAGGAAGAGCAATTGTTCTTCGCGATCGCGTGATGGGGTACGCGATCGCGTAGGTCAAGGAATATGAGCATCGCGATCGAATGGCTTAGGCTGCGATCGCAGTGAGTAAAGTTGAGGGTCAGTGAATTTTATTCTTCGCGATCGCGTGAATGGTTTCGCGATCTCAGTAAAGTAATACCTGGGCAGTATTTAAATAAACCCTTCGCGACCAATACTCACTTTTTCACCATTTTTGAACGGGAAGAAGCTTTTGAGGCGATTTTTAAGAGAAGAAATCATTATTCTTCATTGAGGTAAGGATTTTGGACCCTAAAACTCGATTATAGGTGATTAAGGACCAAATTATCAGTGTTTAATTTATGACAATCAGTAGAAAAAGGTGGAGTTAGGGCTTGAGAATATGAGAAATTTTAGGGATGATTTGAAGGGTCAAACGAACTCCGATTTTAGCATTCTTTATATGTACGGACTCGTGAGATGATGAAGAATATTTTGGTATAAAATTTGTCGAGTTCCAAGACGCGGGCCCGGGGATCGGGTTTTTGGCTAATTTCGGGTTTTGTGCTTAAATTCGATATCTTTCTATTGGAATTCATTCCCTTAGCATAGTTTGATGATAAAAATCTGATCTTTATAGATTTGAAGCACTCGGAAGTTGATTCGAGAGGCAAGCGGGTTGCAGAGTAGCTTTTTCGGGCTAGTTTGAGGTAAGTAATGTCTTTAAATCATGTCCTGAGGGTATGAAACCCCGGACTTTACATCCTTTCACGTATTTGGAGTGACGCACACACTGGATGACGATTGTGGGGCGTGCACGAATTGGAAATTTGGAAAAATGTTCCTTTTTAGGCAATTATTGAGTTGCAAAACTGCTTTTAAAGCTTAATCTCTATAGTACTACTATGATTTGATATAATTGGGTTGTAAGCCATGTTTAGGGCCTAGTGCCGATCTGTTTTAACCCCTTGGAGTCTATATCACTGATATTCTTACTACTTTAAAACTATGATTTTACCCTCAGTCTTTCTTGTGAAATTGTTGACACTCTTATTTGATAATATTACTATTTCTTGAAATGAATACTATTTTGGGTCGAGAACCACATTTTATTCATGGCCCGAGTGGCATGCTGAGAGTTTCTGACTGAGTGAGGCCGAGGGCCAATGTTGTGAGGATGTTATGATATGAGAGAGGCCGAGTGCCTGAGAGTGATTTATGCCATGATGTGGCTTGTTTATAGCGCTTGGGCTGTAGGAGCCCCTCCGGAGTCTGTACACACCCCCAGTGAGCGCAGGTACCTACTGAGTGCAAGTGATAAGTGATTGGGAGGCATGAGTGAGAGTAAGGTTGCCCGCGGGGCTGATACTGAGTGATGGTGAGGTGCTGAGGGAATTGTTATGAGTGATGATTATGGCCCGAGGGGCAGTTTTATGATGATATTTTTCTGAGTTTTGACTATGATTCAATTCATTTTTCAAAATAATATTACTGAGAGTTTTACTGAGATATATTGAAAATATACTTGTTTTAAAGGATTTTCTGGAAATTAGTTTTCGAACTTATGTATAATGTATTGAGACTTGATGTTTTACTGTTTTGTGGATTGGTGTTTTGTGTTGTGTGTTTCATATACTTCAGACTGTGATTTATTCTCATTACTACTGAGTTGGCGTACTCATCATTACTCCCTGCACTCATGTGTGCACATCCAGGTACTGGTTCGGAGCAGTAGTCATCCGAGTTCGTTGTCATCAGCGTTTGGAATTTCGAGGTAGTTGTCCAGTGTCCGCAGCTTCTCCACTTCCCTTCTTCATATAGTTCTTAGTATTTGATTCATAGACATTATTATGACATTAGCAGAGTTAGTTTATTTCTTATATGCTCGTGTCGGTTTACTCCAGTCTTGGGGGTTTTGTTTAGACAGTAGAGTATATTATAATTGCTTAAAGACTTAGAGAAAAATGTTAATTGCTTATTTTGCTGATTATTATTGATTTTCGAATTATTATAATAGAACAAATGTGTAGTAATGTGATGGTCGACTAGCCTAGTTCCACGATAGGCGCCATCACTTGATGGCCTGTTAGGATTTGGGGTCGTGACACACTCACTCGTTCAATCCAACAAAACAAAAAAGAGAAGAAAAACAAAATTGAACTCTAGTTTTTCCTATTTTTCTCTTAGTTTTTGCTTATGAGTTTCTATGATATGAAATCAACCTTACCTTTTCATCTGAATTTTCTTCCATAATTTGCAATAATTTTTGCTAAATCATGAGAGAAAAATAGGAGAGATAGAAGAAGAAATATAAGGAGAGAAGGTGAAAGGGAAAAGAAAAAGATACGTAGGTTATGGGGGGGGGGGGGGGGGGGGGGGGTTAAAAAGAAAAAAAAAAAGGGAAGAAGGT
>ML252392.1:14153-24331 GCA_005239495.1 Nicotiana undulata
GGGGGGGGGGGGGGGAGGGGGAGAGTTATAAAGAGAAAATAAATAGGAAGTAGGTTTATTTAAATTTGGTTGTATAATGTCAAAGTTTTTAGGCTTCTACTGCCAAACTAAATTTAAGGCAAAAAAGATGTCAATTATATTAATCCATTGTTATACGGTGTCAATTCCCGCATAACTAAAGTTTTGTAATTCACCACTCCCGTGCTTTAAGATTAATAGCATGTTTGGCCAAGCTTCTAAAATCAGCTTATTTTAAGAAGTGTTTTTCTCAAAAGTACTTTTTCAAAAAGTGCTTTTAGAGAGAAACGGTTTGTGTTTAGCTAATTAATTAGAAAAATATTTTTGAGTAGTAATTAGTGTCCGGTCAAACTTTTGAAAACTGCTTCTAAGTGTATTTTTCTCAAAAGTGTTTTTGGTAAGAAGCTACTTTTTTCTATTTCACAAAAACTGCTTCTCTTTCTCCTCAAAAGCACTTTTTTCCTTCTAAATGTTTGGCCAAACACCTCAATTTTGAGCCAAAAATGATTGGGCCCAAAAAAAGGTACTTTAGGCCCCAAAAAAAACTTAGCCAAACTGGCTATAAATCTGCGTCATTTTTTTAAGGTGCTCTGAAAGGCCACCTGAGACTAAACTTCTGTGCTTAGCCCATAGTTTGCATGTTTCTTTACGAAGAATTAACCCAAATACTCGCCCAGCCAATCGCTTAAACCAAAAATAGTCGGTGGAGGACATGCATAATTTATGTATTTTATGTGTATAATCAATGTATAAATTATGTATATGACTAGAAAAAGTAAACAATAAATATGAACAACTATTTGTGTAAAGATCCCTTTCTTTACAATGTTGTTCGGCCTATGAAAATTTGGGCAGAATGGAATTCATGTGTTTTGGAGGTATAAATGGCAAGTCGCTTGCTAGTTTATCGTCAAGCACAGATTTGGGCAAAGGAGTTTAATCTTTATTCACACACTTGCGTTACTCCCCAACCATATCTTCTTATGTGGTTAACTTCTTGTTAATGTAGCAAAAAGTCATGATTTTACTTAATATAAATTACCTTCATTAATTTGTTTGTTCTTTAGTTTATATATTTGCAGTGTAATTTATAGCCACAGAAATTGATAAAAAAGAAAAAATTACATGTACGTGTGTAGAGATACTCTTATTTTTAAATGTGTGATGCCTTTTGGTGAAAATAGTGTATCATTGCCCTAAATTACTGAGTGTTTATATTTTTTAACCCTACAATACTGTATCGAGCTGATTATTTGACAAAACGAGTATGGAAATGGTTAAGTGTAGCACCAATGGAGTGATAGCATGAACAAGACCATTTACTTTGTTTTCCAATAGTTGGAGACACATAAGAAGAAGCACTAGTCGATGATGTGGGTGGCATATAAAGAATTTCAAGATAACACCCATAATTCTAATTTATACCAAACATGGAAAAATTAAAAAATATTCTCCGAAAATATTTTCCTTTCATACTGTATCTAGTTTTTTTTTCTTCTCAACATTCAATGTAAAATTATATATGTTCGCATATTTAACAAACTATCCCTCGTGTTAAGCTTCATGTTTAGCACGAGAAGGGAAAATATTTTTCAAAACTCTTTATGAAGCTTTTCCACCCTATTCCATACCCTCACCAACCCACCTCACACCCCCACACCCACCCACCTAATCCCACCTCATGCCCTTTCTCCAAAAAGATTTTTTTCCGTCACCACCCACCCTACTATCCCACCCCACAAAAAAAAAATTGTAATTTTAAATTTCTGTTTTTCGTTTTTCTACACCATCCACCCCCACACACCCCTCCACTGCCCCCCACACCCGCAGTAAAATTATTATTTTTTACTTTTATTTGTAATTTTCAAATTTTTGGTTTTACTTTTTTCTGCATCCCCTGCTCCCCCCTAAAAAAGTATTTATTTATATATTTTTAGTTTTACTTTTTTTATGTTTCGGTTTACATGTTTGAAATTTTACAAGTTCCAAAGTTATGAGTTTGGAAGTTTATGTGTTTCGAAGTTTACAGGTTCGAAATTTCGCGGTTTCGAAAGTTTTGCAGTTCAGAAGTTTATAAAATTTGTGGATTCGGAAGGTTGTTGGTTCGAAAGCTTATGGCTTCACATTTATTGTATCAAAATTATTTATGAATACTGTTGAGATAATATTTTCTTTAATTTGCGTACCAAAAACCAAAAAATGAATAAAATTACTGTTTGTTTTCCAAAAACATTTTCTGTTATACCAAACACACTCAAAATGTTGGAATAAGGATTTTTGTGAAAAATCGTGTAAATTTAATCCAAACGAGCACTATGTTAAGAATGTCTTTGGCATAAACAAAAAAGAGTTTCAAATTTTTTGAAGCAATACAGAAAATCATACTAGTAACTTAAGATTTTCTTTTGCATTACCATAACCAGTACAGTGGTTATTTGAATTGACACCACTATACATTTTATCTTCAAAACTTACTAAAGACATATTCTTTGATAGCATCTCTAACACCAAAGAGGAAAAATGAATTCAGATATTTAAGTTTCTTGGGAATTGCTAAATTCATTGTGATTTGCAAGCTGGCTAATTGCTGGATTTCTTGGCCCAATTCCGAGGTTTGTCCATGGACAATAATGGAGATTTTCTGTTGGGCTACTAAAATTGCATTTTCTCTTAATTCTTTTTAAGGGAGCATCATTTTTACCAAGTTTTTAAACATAAAATTATCTTGTAACTGATCTTATTGTATATATTATTAGTGCATAAAACATAAAAAAAAATTACCTGGAAAATTCTGTCTTCTCATTGTCCTTTGGTGGCAATATATAGCTCCCTCTTTTTAGTAGCCAGACGGCCTAAAAAAGCTTACTCTAAAACACCTAAAGCACCAGTTAAATCAATGGTTTCTTTTGTCTTTCTACTTTTCCCACTTTTCTGCTTTTATTTCTAATCACCTTATTCTCTTTCTCTCTCTCTCATTTTCTCCAACTTTTCTTGTTTGGCGTAAGTGTAAAAAATAATACTATAAAAATAAAATAAAAATGCCATTGAGGGTATTTAAAGATACATAAAAATAAACCTAAAAGAGTGGTTAATTAATATTGATTTGAAGTCAATAATCGCAATTTGCGCATGACAAAGGCAGAATATTATTTTCTTATAAGCATATAATTAGTATGCTCATAATGCTAAGTGGCTAATTATATTAGGAAATGATGACAAGAGAATCAGGACCATTTCTTTTATCTGGTTTTACAGTAGCACTTTTTTCTTTCTGTCTTGAATTAAAAGTATAGAGTTGACAAGTCTTTCATCTCATCCATAAAGTTTATCATTTTGATAGATATTACTCTTCCTAACAGGTTAATTTTTGTTACTCTTGTCATTTCTTTTCCTTAATTTAGTATACAACTTTGACATTTAACACTTGCTTAAATCCTTCAACGTAACATGATATCATAATTAAATTATTTTGATCATTCACGGCTTTTCTAAAACCCCACATTCAATCACAAAGGAAATATAACTTATTAATTAACTTAATTTTGTTGCTACTATTTAAATAACTAGCTTCTTAGGCTACGCGCGTTGCGCGTGTACCTTACTATGCGTATATATTTTCTCAAATTATTAAGTAATATATGTGTGACGTAGAATAAAGATTAAAGAAAAACTTAAATCTCTGAATATGAGAAGGTTAATAATATTTAACTAACTAAACAAAAAATTGTAATTACTTTTTGTTCTATGTTTAGACACTTGTTTTAAATAAAGTGTATCTCCGATTAAATCGAATTGGAGGAACATAATGTAATTTACTTTTTACTGTACGTTTAGTCAATTGTTTTCTAAATAAAATAGTAATTCCTTAAAAAAGTATTTGTAAAATCTCTTACAAAATAAGAAAAAGTAAAAAAGAAAACATTCTTAGACTTCATAACATAAACATAAAAGAAAATACGTATCTAATAAAGAAATCGTATTATTTGGTTATTTTGTGTATGAACATCTAACATTTAAAAGTTTTATTTTACTCCTAACAAAGAGAAATTCAAATTTAAGAAAGCTTCTAAATATTAGGCCAAGAATTAATTTTAAAATTCTAAATAGTAGGAATGTAATCTAAATTATAATTTTATCCAATATAAACACTATTTTCAAAGGGTAAAAAAGGCTAACGACATTTTGCTAAGGGTTTTTGCGCTTTTAATATAGTAGTATAGTATATAGATAGATATAGATTTTACACTACCATTATATTTTAACTTAGCATCATTTTTGAGCTTACTAATCTTACTTATACGAACGATTACTTGGCTGGAGTTGTCGTTTAAATAGCCTGATAGTTTAAATCAATGTGGAAATTTTTAACTAATTAATTAAACCCTAGGGGACGTTGATTTCTCGTCTGTCTCTTGTTATATACTACTACTAGTTCAACTCCTTGCATGATGTTGAAGAAGCAGAAAAATAGAAAACACAATCATGTCAAGGGATTACATGCTTGTAAACTGAAGTGGGATCAATGATTAACCTTGCCATTGCTCTTTTTTAATATATAATTAGATTAGTAGAAGAAGATACCAAAATATATGTTTATGTGCTGATAAGATACCATGATTAATGAGATAATCATGTTATTAGAAGTTTCATTTCTTACCCAACTTTCAGGATTTGTTTCCCATAGATCAAATTTTGCAGCCAGAGTGTACCTTTGATTCTTAAAATGGTCCCACGTAATATTGCTCCAAGATTTATCTAGGTTTGTTATCCTTTTGCCAATTTTTATTTGAAGAATTCCACCCTTTAATCTATTAAATTAAAAATTAAAAATGACCAGCGAATATATGATTTATATATACTGCCAACAAAAAGTAAACATCGAATCTAGCCACCTATTTTAATATTGGAGGATAATAAATTTTAATTTCTTTCCCTTCAGGTTTAGTCTAAAGAAGAAGAAAAATATGACATGATCACATATTCACATTACAAGCCAAAGTTTTTGTTGATTACACTGGATGTATAAGATACATTTATTAGTATATTATTTTATAGTTTGTTATTGTTTGAGAATGGTACAGACAATAAATAACATAATCTAAAGTTTCCTGAACTTTTCCTGTAAGAGAAAATGACTAGTATATTATCACATTCCTAGTGAAAAGATAGCATGTACAATATGTCCATGAAATGACTAGGAATTGGATTTACTATTGTTTTTTTTTGTTGTTGTTGTTTATTAAGTAGGCATTTGGACATGAATTTCAAAATAAATTTTCAAATTTGGAACTTTATTAAAATTTGAATTGAAGATGAAGTTATGTTTGGTTATAATTTTTGCAACATATTTGGATGTCTTTTTCTACAAAACCATGAAATATGATTTATACCCCATAACTTGTAAAAAATATCAAAACCACCTTATTTTAATTATCCTACTTGAAATAAACAATCAAACATGCTATTGTTTAACTCTTATCATTTTTTGCTTTACTTCACTACACAAAAAATGCAAAACGGGCATGCATTTTCAAGTGAAAATGCTATTGTTTAACTTTTAAAAGTATAGGGTAAATTTATAAAATTAAAAGCTAGTGAAAATGCATTTTCAATTGAATTTTTCGAATTTGAAAATGCATTTTCAAGTGAAATTGGAAAAATTGATAAAATACTGATAACCTAACATTGTTTTCAAAAAAAAAATTGAAAAAAAAAAACAAAAAATTTATATGTCCAAACGGGCTCTAAATGACTTGATAACTTTTTGCATAGTACTGATGATATGCAGTCCTAGAAGAAAGGTTAAAAAGGAAAGAAAGAAAAAAAGAAAGAAAATCAATAAGCGCCATGTGATGTTATCGATTCTACTATAAGAGTCAATACGTCATATTTTCTCGTTCTTTAATCCAAAGAAGATATTCGTGCCTAAATATTTTTCTATAACTGCATTTTAATTGTGGCAATAGTCAAATATAGTAAATATGTTTCCCTTCAAGAGATAGAGAAACCTATATGGTAAGAAAAATCAGGACAAACACCTAACAATATATACATAAAAGAGAAATTTCTAATATTATATATACATTATAATTTTTCGACAAGAGAAGCGCCCCCTCGTGCGACCCTAATCACTAGATGCTCTCATCTTTTATCCTCCCCTCGCTCAATCTTCGAGGAACCCCCCCTCCCCATTTACCAATAAGTTTAATTTGAATCATGTTATAGTACTCTTACATTATTTCTCTTAGCTTAAGGTTTTGGTGAATAAATAACACAAAGAGTCTCTTATTATTATTGTAAGAAGTTAGGTCGGTTATTTAGTTAGTGGGGCTGTATAATTACAGCATATACATCATTTTCAGTTAATGCAACGGTGAAATTCCCAAATCTGCTCTTCTGCTTCACTCTTTTTCTCTATTTCCATGGCTAATTCTAACATGGTATCAGATCCATGAGAGAGTGAATTGCTTGAGCTTCGGTTGATTTCACTTGCTCAGCTGGACAATTCGTAAGTATCTATCTCTCGATTAATCTCGGTATTTCTCTATTTTTTTCCTGAGCTCCTTCGATTGATCTTCAATGACGGAAGAAAAAAATGATCACATTCATCCCTTGTATTTGCAACCTTCTAAAATGTCGGGTATGGTGTTGATTCCGATTCAACTCACCGATTCTAGAGCTAAAGTCTATGGAGCAGATCGATGTGAATCGCACTAAAAGGAAAATGAAAGCTAGGGTTTGTAACAAGAACTTGCATTAAGGCATCGTTCAAGGAGGAACTTCATGAGGAGTGGAAAACGTGCAATGCAATTGTTCATTCCTGAATTTTGAACTCGGTTTCGAAGGAATTGATCTGTGTAATCATTTATGCATCTGATGCTCGTGTCGTATGGGAGGATCTTAAGGAGCGATTGACCAAGTAAATTGAGTTCGGACCTTTGAATCACTTCGTAAAATTTTAAAATTATCACAAGGAGATGATTATGTTGTTGTGTATTTTACCAAACTTAAAGAATTGTGGGCAAAGTATGATGTTTTGGTTCCTTTCCCAAATTGTGGTTGTCCTAAGTCAAAGGAGCTTGTCGTGCATCTTTAGCAATAGAGGATGATGCGGTTTTTGAATGGCCTTAATGACACTTATGATCAAGCACACATGCAGATCATAATGAACACAAGTGAGCCAACACTTAATCAGGCACATGCCATGATCACACAAGATGAAAGCCAACAAGCCATCAACAACAATAACACCGAGATGAACAAAGTTTCTCCTTTGGCAATACAGGCTGGGAGAGGTTAACCACATCGTTGGAAGAAACAACCTATGTAGTATGAGCATTGTCACATGATAGGACACACTAAGGATAATTGTAATGAGTTAATTGGTTATCCGGATGACTACAAGAACAAAAGAGGTGGCTACCAGACAACAAACAATGAGTCAAGAGGTATTCTTACATAAGCTAACAATGCTGCAGGACCTACTAATATGAACAACACACTAGGAACCTCACTAACCAAGAATGGAAACTATTTTTTTTACAGAAGCACAATATCAACGTATTCTGAATTTTCTCAGTAAAGGTGAACCTAATGAGACATTGACTCAAGAACGTATATCACTGTCTCTCTTTCATCAATTCCAACCACACACGCAAGTCATAATACACAATGTGAAGTCATTCAAGACCCTGAACCACTGAACGGATCGCTAAAGCTCAAAATGATCGGTCATGTCATTACAGAGTGCGTGCAAGCTGCAGTTTACATAATGAACATATTGCCTTCTAGAATTCTGAATGGGGAAAGACCTTTTGAATTGATGTATGGTAGGGAACCATCACTGGATCACTTGAAGGTGTTCAGTTGTTTATGTTATACCATAAATGTGTCGAAGGAGGATAAATTTGCAGCTAGAGCCAGACATCCAATGCTTATGGGTTACTCTACAACTCAGAAAGGCTACATGTTATATGATTTATCTATTGACACCTTTTTTTTAGCAGGGATATTTTTTTTAGGGAATGTGACTTGCCCTTTGCCAAGACACATCAGACATAGTGGATCATTCTGTGAATTTTTTGTACCTTCAGCATAACTCTCCACATTCAGTAACAACAGAAGTGTGGAAGGATTAGTTACTCCATCCGTTGATGAGATTGCTGATCAGATGGAAGATTCTATAGCAGACTCCTCTGTTGATCTAGTAGGTACATTAGGTGATCCATGTAATGATCCAGAGGAAGTGGGATCTTCATGTCCTCATACACCTAACAACCAATCCAACAACCTTCCACTATAAGAGTTCAGTTCTACTATAGCAAATAGACAGTCTACTAGAACCAAATATCCCCCATATGGTTGCAAGTTTATGTGACCAATGGTCTAAAATCTTCACACTGTGTCTATCCTATATCTCACTTCCTATCATATGATCAAGTGTCGCCGAAATGCAAGAACTATATCTTAACACTTTCAGCCCTAAGAGAGCCTCACACCTTCAAAGAGGCAGTGAAATACCCCAATTGGATTGAGGCCATAAAGCTAGTTGCTTTGGAAGAAAACAAAACATGGGAGGTTGTTGACTTGACTTCTTCTCCTACTCCGACGCGTAGTAGGAGAGGTGGGAGGCTCAGGAGTTTAGGTTCTACTCCTTCAAGGGATTCTTCATCTTCTCATGTTACTCCCCCATCTTCTTCTAGGTCTGCCATTTCTTTATCTTCTCCCAGGGCTAGGGCTTCTATATCTTCTTCAAAAGGTAGAGAACTTCGTGAACCTCTGCGAGAGCTGAGGTTCGATGAAATAGTACCTACGGAATTTTCTTTTGCTAGGGATAGTTAGGCCCTTAGAGACCAGTTTTCTTCAATGTCGTCTCTTGATAGTGCTGACAAGTATCCCACCCAGATAACCGAGGGTTTGATACCTCTGGTACGCATGGACTGTTGCTGGAAGCCTGATTTTCTTGTTGTTGTTCCCAATGGTAATCAAATAATAACCTCTTACAAGACTGGGTATTCTTTCGTTTATACCTATCCTTTCACATTAGGATTCAAGCCTCCTATCGACCCAGTTATCATCGAGTTTTGTCGATTCTTTAAAATTTGTTTGGGACAAGTCGGTCCTCTCGGGTGGTGAGTTGTTGCGTGTCTTAGATATTTGGCTAACTTAGCTTCGGTACCCTTTACCTTTCATCATCTCATTCACCTCTATTCTCCAATGTTATTCCGCCAGGGAGTTTTCACCCTCGCGGCCAGAAGTAAAAGGGTGTTAGTGACTCCTAATGACGATAAAGATTGAGGGTGGTACCTCCGGTATGTTGTTGTTCCTACTGCTGGTTTAGTAAGTGAAGAAAATCTTCCCTTCCCTGAGAAGTGGAATCTTGCACGTGAGTATAGTTTTGCTCACATTCTTTTCCTTTTGATTTAGATACTTTATCAGTACCGTAACTATTTCTTTTCTTTGCAGCAATCATGGGAACCGTCGAGAATATCTCCGGTTTTCGAGATTGGGTAGAAAAACTCTTGTTAATCGCTCCATTGGAGGAACGTTCGTGGAAATACCTCTCTGGGAGGTTTGGTTGGAGAGTTAAGACTCACGGTAAGTGAAGTTTTTGTTTTTACTTCTTCCCTCCTTTGAGCTTTATTTGACCCTTTTCATTTGACAGGGTTTCCTGCTAGTGGAGCTTATGTTGCATCTGTGTCTGCTCCAAAGTTATCCCTAGAAAAGGCCCAGGAGATCATTTCTGGATCCTCTTCTTCAAAGATAAAAACAAGTGGGTCAAGGACCTTAGAAGAGGAGGAGGAAGAGGAGGTTTCTTTAGTCCATAGATCACGCAGGAGGAAGGTGGTCTCTGACGACGAGTCTGCACCTGTCACTGATCCTCCCTTACCTGAAGCTGAACTATCTTCCCCTGAGGATGCAACATCCTCTCTCGTTCGTGAATCCGTTGATCTCATGTTCCGTGAGGGTTTTGGTTCTATTGTTGATGAAGCTCCCCTTGCTGTTTTCTCTCCTCCTGCCTCTAAACGACTTCCCTCAGTTACTATTGCTTTAATCTCTACTCCCTTGGATGTTCCCGCTCTTGTTATTGCTTCTGCTTGATACACTCAATTTACACCTTAAAATAGGGTAAGCGATCGTTGTCAAATATAGTAACCCAA
>ML252395.1:0-39551 GCA_005239495.1 Nicotiana undulata
GGTTACTATATTTGACAACGATCGCTTACATTCTTTTAAGGTGTAAATTGAGCGTATCATTTGTGCGTCAACAATTCCAGCAGAAATACTTCGAATATTTATAGATTAAGTTGTTGAGTTTGTCGTTCAGTTCTAGTCCAACTCTTACTGGGTGAAAGAGTTCGTATCAAACTCAACTTCCTTCCTTTGTTACTTTCCTTGCTGAATTCAACCTCTATCCTCTCATCAGTTTGCAATCTTTTCGCATTAGGAGACAATCTCTTGATTCTTTGATACTTCACAATCACAAATATCTCCTATGCATATACGGTTCATGTGCCAGCTATTCAGTTCAAGAATGTGTGCTCTGATGGACCTGGTTCAACGGGTCAGACATTTGTCAATCTTCAAAACTATGCAGTGACTTGGGCCAACACATTGTTTGTACTTGGCACCTTTAAAGTTTGGTATGACGAAGACATTTTATTCTGCTACCCCAAACACTTTTATCTTTTGCTACCCCTTTGAGCCTTAACTTGTTCTCTTCCATGCCTCTCTTTTGGAATCCGAAATAGAGTTAGAAAATTAAAAAAAGAATAGAAAAAGAGAAGAGAAAAAAATATAGGGAAAATAAAACAAATTGCACGTTTGAACTACGTTCTACCTGATTCTTGTCACCACAATATACGTAGGCAGCCTTATGGTTTGGTCCCATCAAAACAAAAATCCAAAAAAAAATGAAAAAAAACAATCCCCAAACTCCAAAAAACTAGGGCAGAAGTTTTAATTTTGGCCAAAAGATCTGATTCCAAAACTTGTAAATTTTAACCCTTTAATCTTAAACTATTTTGAGCCTTCATACCACAATTTCTTTCCATCCCTTTCCAAAAGCCTACATTACGGTCCAAAGAAAGACCTTCCGACCAATCTTTGAGGATGCCAAAGTAAGTGTGTGGTGAAAGTATGATTTTCTTGAATAATGGGTACTACCTTGATCTCAGCATAAAGAGAGAAAATGATAAAATGAGAGAGTCTTATTGGTGAAAACCCTTAGGGGCACCATAAGGCGACAGTGAGTTGAGAGAAAGAGCAAAATGAGAGTGGCTTGATGGTGAAAACCCTTCGGGCACTACAAGTCGAATAAGGATCGCGAATCAGATAGGATGCTCGGAGCATCGAAGCACAGTTTCACGGCATAGAGGTATAACAAGAGTAGAACATTAGACTTTCTTGACAGATCATGCCGCTTAATCCAAAATGCATGTCATGGTCAGTGAAGATGGCCTTCAAATCAAATTAGTTTCTACTTTGTTCTTTTTCCTAGGTAAAACTTTTTTCTTGTTAGTTACCACCTCTTCTCGTTTTCTCCTTATTTGTACCTTTTGTTTTGTTTGAGTCCCTTTTGAGTCCATTTAGTAAGAACAAGTGAGAAATGACTTCAAAATTTGCTACCAGCATTCTTATTGCATAGAGCGACATCTGGCTAGGACATCAAAGCAGCATAATTCAGGAAAGAACAATATGCGCATTGATTTGATAATGATCAACGTGCCTTAGGATCCATGTGAAATACAAAGACTTGTTGAATGTCAGGATACGAGTGCAATGCATCAGGTATAAGGTTTGGACTTGAACAAATTAGAGGATTTTTCGTTGATAAGGGTTGATAGAGAACTGGTTAACCAATAACAAGCAAGGTCTTCCAAGTGGAAATCAAAGTTATCATGGCAAGTGAAGGAGCAGTAGCCCTCAAGGTCAAGTCCACAAACTAACCACTATGTTTTAAACTCACAAGTTTTCTTTGTCTGAAACAGGGATGTAGTTTATGTTCATATCAAGTCTTGGAAACTTGAATTTTTCAGGTGTAATGCCCCAATTCTGCTTACGCAAAGTCTATTGAGAAGATCACACACCACCCCTAGGAGGCGCACTTCCTATTCTAGGTCTTTTAGGTTATACTATGGTTCTAGGAGACATATTTCCTAGTTTTGGTCGTTTAAATTCATTCCTAGAAGACGCACTTCATAGTTTGGTTCATTGAAGTTTCACCTCTAGGAGACGCACTTCCTAGTCTATGATTTATAGGTTACACTATTTTAGGAGACACACTTCCTAAATTGAGATTTTACCCCTAGGAGACACACTTCCTAGTTTTGGGTCATTTAAGTTCATTTCTAGGAGACGCACTTCATAGTCTGGGTCTTTCAAGTTATAGTTTTGTTTTAGGAGATGCACTTCCTAAATTGAAATTTTACCCCTAGGAGATGCACTTCCTAGTTTTTGGGTCATTTACGTTCATTTCTAGGAGACGCACTTCCTAGTTTGAGTCATTTAAGTTCACCCCTAGGAGACGCACTTCCTAGTCGGGGTCTTTCAGGTTATATTTTTTTTTTAGGAGGCGTACTTCCTAATTTGAGATTTTACCCCTAGGAGACGCACTTCCTAGTTTTTGGGTCATTTAAGTTAATTCCTAGGAGACACACTTCCTAGTTTGAGTCATCGAAGTTCTCCCTTAGGAGACTCACTCTCGAGTCTAGGTCTTTCAACTTATATTTTGTTTAGGAGATGCACTTCCGGAATTGAGATTTCATCCCTAGGAGACACACTTCCTAGTCTGGTTAATTTAAGTTCATCCCTATGAGACGCACTTCCTAGTTTGGGTCATTTAGGTTCACCCCTAGGAGACGCACTTCCAAGTCTGGGTCTTTCAGGTTATATTTTTTGTTTTAGGGGACGCACTTCCTAAATTAAGATTTTATTCCTAGGAGACGCATTTTCTAGTTTTGGGTCATTTAGGTTCATTCCTAAGAGACACAATTCCTAGTTCGAGTCATTGAAGTTTTACCCCTAGGAGACACACTTCCTAGTCTGGGTCTTTCAGGATATACTTTTAGGAGACACACTTCCTCAATTAATATTTCACCCCTAGGAGACGCACTTCCTAGTCTGGGTCATTCAGGTTTTACTTTTAGGAGACGCACTTGCTAGTCAAACATTCTTGGTTTTACTCACAGGAGACGCACATCCTAGTCGAGTCTTTAGTGTATTCTCATCATTGCTGTTGATACCCAATTTTTCCTCAAAATTATTTTCAAACCTACATGTTACGTTTAAAATCACTTTTAATGTTAGCGGTATTTTTCCACAAAGTTTCGTATTTTTATTTATTTAGTATTTTTTGTATTCAATAATTATTCATAAATTAAATTATAAATAATTTCAAAATGTTTCCCAGCTCAATATATTATTTGTAATCCTATTTAATTCTATTAGGATTTAAGTATTTCACAAATTAACCAATTAGGCTCTATTCAATTAGGATTATACAAATTTTGCAACTATGGCCTAATTGCGTATTCATGCTATTTTCAATTCGATAATCAATCATTTTTATATTTTTATATTAGCTAATTACCTTAATTTTCATCCATGTGGCATTAATTTTATTTTTGCATAATTATTGGCTATTTTAGTAATTATATATTTGATTTTATGGGTATTTAACAACTAGCCACATTTTATTTAAATTCTAGCCTAATTTTAACCCAACCCATCATATTATAACAACCCAATTCTATACCCAGCCCAAACAAAATCCTACCCGGCCCAACCCTGGATCAATCTGAGTCGTTGATCAAATCACATCAACGGCCCAGATCACTATTTCCTTAATTAATTCGAACCAACCCCCCAAACCCCTCTCATTTGCTCACTATCTCTCATCTCTCTACTTTGATCTCTCTCTCCCTCTTAGTCTCTTTTAGAGACTGCTGTCTCTTCAGCTTCCGATGACTCTCTTCATCTTCTCCGGCCACCCCTCGTCGGAGACCTTGAAACTTTATCACCTCATTCTCTCATGGCTTTCTTATGCCGGTAATGTCTTCCCTAAGGCCCTTAAAGGGCAAGGACCTGTCTACTCATACCCATGGTGTTTCTATTTGCTTCAAGCCTCCAAAGCTAGATTTCGAGTAAGGTTTATGGCCCTTGAGGCTCGAGCCAGTGTTGTTCGAGGTTCTTCTCATCTTCTCTGAGGTTTTCTGTAAAACCCTAATGTTTGAAACTTCCGATCTTTTTAGATCTACAATAGATCTATGTCTATTACGAGTTATTATGATGTTTGTTTAAATCTTTTCTATTTTTCCTAAGCGATTCTTCACTTCCAACTAGGGTTTTCTAAAACCTTTTCTTCAAAAATGATTTCCTCAAAGTTTAAGTGTTGTTCTGTGATTTTTTCTCATATGCTTAAACGGTTTTGTTAAATATCATTTTTTGTCACGATTTATTATGCTAAAACTTTAGTTTTAACACTGTATGCTAATCCTTAGTATGGCTTTATTAGATTTGTTCCTTCGATTTGTATGTGTTTCCCCATGATTAACCCCTGATTCTTACTGTGATTTTACCCTACCGTACTCATTAGGGTTTTCTAACTATTCACTTTGGCCTATATCATGATTTCCTTTATGATTCTGATTTTGTCTATCACCTGTTTATTGCACTCATGCTCATAATGTCTTGTTAATTGATACTATGTGTTGGCCTGAATTCCTGATTCTATGTGATTTTTACTTTGCTATGCTATTGCACTTTTGATTCTATTGCTTCTTGCCTAATGTGTGTTGGTCCCGCTTAAATCGGTACTATTATTTTTTACATTCTTGAATCCCTGAATGATTGAGAGTAGTACTATATTGATTTTCACATGATATTTTCTACTGATTCTGAATATTTCCTTAAATACCTGAGGCTTTCCCTTAATTAGTACTAATTTCGAACCCCTGATTTCCTGTGTTGATACTCTTTACTGATTTCCGACTACTTTTCTTGTTTTTACAACTTTAGATCATTCTCTTACTTTATTATGTGTTTGACTGCACTACTAATCGATTCTTATTGTTATTTTCTTAATTAGACTTTATGTACCTAACCCTAATTACTTATCATGTACTTACAATGTTTGAAATTCTTTCCTTGATTGTCATACTCCTGCTATGTGAATTCTTTCCTTATTTTCTACCTCTTCTTTACCGTTTGAAATGACTCCCTTAATTAAGGGAAGACTTGGGCTGATTCTTATTTTAACTGATTCTAAGTTCTATAATTTCTGAACAAATTGATTCCTTCCTTATTAATCATGTACAGATTCTTCTTGCCTTATATGTTCTTACCGTTTGAATTAATTCCCTTAACCTAAGGGAGTACTTGCCTTAATTCTCTGATTGATTGATGCTGATTTCCTCAATTATTATGCTATCATGATTCCTACCTTATTTACCTAGCCTTTAAACTATTATATATATGATCTCTTTAGGACAGACTAAGAGAGGAACACTGTGGCTCAAAACTATCTCTTACACTTAAAATCTCTGCTCTATTACTCTTGTGCTACTTGCTACTGCCTAATTGTTAGCCGGCTGCAAGCCAAGGCTAACTATTGTGCTATCTCTCTTGCTCATTTTTTGTTTACTATCTCTTATACTGGTATGTCCTTATTTCAATTCAAGTCTCATAAACAACATGATTCTTTTGTTACTTCAATTCATCCTGTTCTTAGTTTGTTTTTGCTTATGGTTCTGTTGTTCAACTTGCAATTAATCTATTTGTTTCATGGCTTATTAGCATGTCCCTGTATGTGCTCCCTTCCTTAGAATCAGCATGTTTATATCCCCTTTTAGGTTCTAATTCAATCATGTTGCTTTGATTATTAGTCTAAACTTCTGTGTGGTATTATAACCTGTACTTTATGATTTCTCTGTTATGTGTAGTTCTGAAATACCTACTGTACCTTAGACCTTGAATCCCTTAGGACTTCTGTGACTCTGAACCCAAATATGACTCTCCTTACTGTGTGCTTACACTTACATGCTCTATATTTGTCCCCAATGCATCATTACCATGTTTGTGGTTGCTAAACTTATCTTAGTTCTTGTTCTACATGTGTTGTCGCTCAGATTAGGATGTTGCTTGTTCCGGCTGCCCTAATATTTTCAAACTATCTTACTGGATGAAAGTCTTCTAATTTTTGTTTTCAAAACTCATTTCTTTTGAATCAATCTTTCTTGTTTAAACTGTTTTCCTACTAAATCTCTGTCAAAACCTTTTTTCAAACTCATCCCTAGCACTTCACTTTACTCCTAAATTCTTAAGTTCCACCCTCTAGTGTAAGCACTGCTTTAGAAATCTCTTGAGTTCCCTCTGAGCTTTGACTCACTGACACTGGTATTTCCACACTGCACATGTTTAACTCTTGGTTACTATGTCTGGGTGTGAGCACTGCCCGGGAGCCCCTGAGGTCCTTATGGAACTTTGACACACCTGGACTATGAAAGGCTATGAAACACTAACGGCGTTGAGGTTTGGAGGATCTGGGCCTAAGTGAAGGCTCCCTATAGAAGTAACTTCTTATTTTTCTTTGGTTATGTAATTCATAATTCCTGGCCAGTAATAATTTGTAAACGAATATTTGGGGATGGATAGTGAAAAGGGGAGGGTAGTTACATAGGTTAGCTCTACTAATGGGTAGCAACCATGACTTAGGTTTATATTTCCTATGTATGCATTAGAATTCATGCTTAGGGCTCAATGCATTCCAAGCATGCCATAGATATCATGTTCTTAGGTTTACTGCTTTAGCATCTTATTTGGCCATGATAACCACTTAGAAATCCTGTTTATAGGCTAAGTAATAATATTAACCTAACAACTATTGATTTTGCATTAGTAATCAAGTTCCTTAGGTTCTGTGGATACTGTTTCAGCATGTTCATCCTCATGTCATTTAGGAAAAATCATGTGTTGAATATGTACTTTGCATTACTTTATACGCTTCCATGTACACCTAAGAATCATGTATTAGGCTTAACAAACTAATAAACAAGTGTTTTTGTGAAACCGCGATGTTATGCCTTAAGACAAATGCGTAATAAGTCCTTCTACATTTTTCTAAACACGTTCTGATACTGAAACATTCATGCATTAGAATATCATGTGTAGGTTTTGCATCATTCGACATTTTCTTTGCATTAAATATCATGCTCCTTAGGATTGCATTTGTATTCATTTAAGCACCCCTAGCCTGAATACGGATAACAAACTCATCCACGTTCATTGACTATTTCCTAAAATCTGGACATTTAGAACAGTACGACTTGAATAACTTTCTGTAATAATTGGTACGCCTAGGCAAGCATTAGGTGCTAAACCTGTTAAAAAATTGAAAGTATGCTCCTTTATACATGTTGCTTCACTATTAACAGGTTAAAATCAGTAAGTAAGAAACTGATAAAATTCCTTCTCTGAATTCTGTAATAAAGTTGCCTCACTATTGCATTCTTGCCTAGATATCATGTCTTAGGATTCTGAAGTTAATAAGGCCTTACTTGTGCTTGAGTCATGATAATTATGTGCATAATCTGTGGAGGAATACTTGAGCCTCGTATCTGCTCTTATTTGTTTTCCCCCTTATCTGCAGTCCTAATTGTCGTTGTTTATCGCTTAGAATCTTGTCCTTTAAACCTAGGGTTCAACCTAGTACTTTCTTTAGGATAGTAGTCCTAGCCTCCTCCGGGTTTGATAGGATGGGACGGGTAATAGCACGCAATAGAGCTTGTGACCAAACACGCGCTTTAATCACCTTTACAGGCGGGAAAGGGTATAATATGGATATGATGACCGGTGCGCTAATATCACATGTAGCCCCTCTTTGAGGAGTGTCTATCGGGTATTGCATTGATGTGATCCATATTATGTTAAACCTAGGATATCCCTCCTTCATATATTATATCAGTTCTTTTCCCTTCCAAAATTCAATAACTTGAACACTTGTTTGAAATTCCCTCTTACTTGATCCCCTTTACCTGTTATTTATTAATTGTAAGAATTCACGAAAACTATTTGGCCGGGAACCACAGTTGTCGATCTTGAGGAGTGCCTAATACCTTCCCCTCTGGATAATTTCAAGCCCTTACCCGATTTCTGGTGATGCAAACTTGTTTCATGAGTTAATTACTCTAGGTGCCCTAACGCACCTTAAAAATCGTTAGGTGGCGACTATTCTCTTTTAATAACCCTCTTCCTTTAAAAGAGTTGTCAGAATATCATAAACCCGATCTCCGCAAGGAAAAAGGGGGCGCGACAATTGCATCAGTAACATAAGTGGTTTACAGTTTTGTTAACAACTCAAAAGTCTCCCGAGTGCAAACTGGGGCAGAAAATTTTGTTTGTTTTGTTGTTTTGATTGCAGGCACCCACCTGGAGAATGAGGGAATTCATTTCAAAGTTATTTCAAGTTTTAAGTCAGTAGCAGGCGCCCACCTGAAGAATGAGGGAAGTCATTTCAGAATTCAATTTAGGTTAGAAATACCAGAAGCTCGCGGTAAGAATGCGAGTCGACAATGGATGACCAACAGAAGGAGCCTCAATCCAGAAAAAAAAAAAATGAAGAGAAGTACCAAAATGCAAAAGCAAAGGCAAGATGCGGATTGCTCAAAACATGACTGAGTCACGAGTTTTGCATATCCCATCATGATCCGGAGAAGCCGGGGAAGAATGAACCACCACCTGCAGCTAGCAAGCATCAATGTTCAAATCTAAAGTCTACGTGAAGAACCATTCAAGAATCAAGATCAAGCTTCAGAAGACTTATAGATAGGAATCTTGTAACTCATAGCTGACAGGCTTAGTTAGACTTTTTCATTTTTCGATTTTGATGTAATAACAGGACCGCGGACCCGAACCTCGACGGAACGAAACCTCAATCGGCTCTTCACCTCGGTATACTCCATCACTCTTCCTACTTCTGAACTACACGTGGCCTGATTCCTTTATAGCCAAGGATATGTAGGCAGCTCAGACACAAAGGCTCGGTCACATTCTCCTTTATTTCAGTTTTGTCACTCTAAATAAAGGTCGGGTCAAAAAACCTGTCTAGTCGTTCTTTGTCTGAAAACTCTTTGTGTTTCCAGTCAAAGAGGGGCAGCTGTAGACATGTAATTTTTGACCCTCCCAGAGATTTTACACATTTTAGCGTTTAATAATTCAGTTTAGGTCTAATATCGTTGTTTTAACTAGTTTTGACTCTTTTAGTTTATTTTAAGCACAAAAATTGAAAAGTACAAAAATAGTTCCATATTTCTCTAATTAATTCACGTATTAAGTATTTTTGGAAAGATATTATTTTAACCCTTTTTTTTATAATATAACTCTTGAAAATACCAAAAATATTTTCAACTTTAATTTTTAGTTTATTTTAAATATAATAGTTTATTTTAGTTAATTAATAGTAAGTTTTATATTTTTATAAACACATTATATTTTTAGTATCTTCTTAGTCCAAAATTAAGACCCAACAAGATATAAGACCCAACCCAATTCCCACAACCCAAGCCCAAGTCCCTTACACCCTAATAAGACCTTCTTCAACCTTAGGACCCCTTCAGCAGAAGACATTAGACAACAAAAAAACTAGAAGACCCCTCAACTTCCTAACCTAAGCTACAGCCGCTGTCACTCCTCTCAAGCTTTCCGGAAAGAGCCACATGACTACAACACCTCTTCTCCCTTAACCAAGAAAGCAACCTTCCTTATTCTTTCACAAAAATCGGACATCCCCACTTCCAAAAACGCAGCCGCCGCCGAGCAGAAAGCTAACATCCGCCGCCGCTGCCACCTCCGGCAAGCTGGCCGGCGAAGCCATTGAGTTTCCTTAACCATTTATTTTTTCCCTTCTTCCCCCTCTATTGTCTTTGTATCATCGGAGTCGCACTGTCGACGATGAACGAATAAAAAACGGTGACTGTTTCATCACCATTATTCTCGTGTGCGTTACTTCTATGTCGTACGAGTTTAGATATAACGGGTTCTGGATTGTTGTGGCATTTTGTGCCGAGTTTGGCTGGAATTAGTTCTTTAGCGATTTCTTTGTGTGTTTTATTTTGACCGTTGCTCCAGTATCGCCATCGTTGTGGTATTAGCATCATTGACTCCGGTGAGTTTCGAGATCTGGATCGTAGTTCCATTCGAGGTTTCCATTTTTTTGTCCGGTTAGCAGTAATTAATTCCGTTTGAAGAATCAATGTGATATTCACTTCTTTCATTTTGTTCTGTTCTGTTACAATGTTTAAGAATGCATATTTTGTTTTTTTGTGAAATCTATGTGGACTGTGAAGATTTACTACACTAGAGTGGACTTCAATTATGATGACATTTGATTCATGATAAGTATTATAATAGGTTAGCTCTCACTGTCAGATATATCCATGAGTATATGGAAAACATGCTTCGTTTGTGAAGGAAAATATTAAGGAATTTCGTGAGCAATGGAAAAATAATAAATGTTAGTTTGAATTTTGGAAAGTATACAAGGTATTTATGAAATTCCATTCGAGCGTGTGTTCAGGTGACTCAACCACCGAATATTTAAATTAAATAAATTATTGTGTCTATGGGGTACGGTTCCCGTGGCATAGTCATGGTACGTAACCCCAAAATTTGAGTGCACACTGGTGTGACTCGACTGTCAAACCGCTAAATATAATAAATTATCATGACTATGGGTACGGTTCCCGTGGCATAGTCATAAATACATAACCAATATTCGAGTGCACGCTGGCGTGACTCGGCCCCTAATTTCAAAACATAAAAATAAACATGTTGTAGATCATGGGTACAATTTCCATGACACAATTTGCGATGTGTACAAAAATAAAAAGTACGCGGCACCGCGACTTGTTTAAATAAACTCCAGAATTGTTTAAAGTAATTAAAAGCGGCTAAAAATTTAAAAGGCACAATAGGTCTTAAATACGTAATAAATCAGATAATTAGGCCAATTAATAATAGTTAAGCGACCGTGCTAAAACCACGGAACCCGGGAATGCCTAACACCTTCTCCCGGGTTAACAAAATTTCTTACCCGAATTTTGTGTTTTGTGGACTGTAAAATAGAGTCATTTCTTCCTCGATTTGGGATTTTAATAAAGTGACTTGGGACACCATAAATTATCCCAAGTGGCGACTGTGAATAAATAAATAATCTCATTTCAATAATGTCACTTTAATTGGAAAAACTCCCTTATCCCAACCTTGGCGGGGAAAAAGGAGGTGTGACAGTACTATTCTAGAAGGAACCATCTGGGTGTCTCACAAGGAGAATTGTTACCACATTTGCAATATCCTTTGGAAATGTAAGATAACGCTAACAATCCATCCACCATTTTGGGTTACTCTAACCCTAGTTGGATCCTGATATCTCGTCCTTTTATTAAACTATATTTGTTTGGTCCCATGGAGCATAAGTTCTATGGGTCTGGCCAATTGTACATACCGCTATTACAGTTGAAGGTAACTCAAAATGCTTCTATTTCTCTATCTCAATTTTAAACACTAATAATCTTCACTAATTGGGTACCTCGTACCCTTCTTCACCTTGCTTCTTTTACTTATTGAAACTTGTATCCACTTTGTGCTTCTCTCATTGTTCTAAACCATATGGGTGGATTGATATTCATGCCTTAGGGATCCTTAAATGAGATGGGTGTGGCCAATTACACATGGTATATTGAAGCACATTTACTCATTATAAGCTTGTAACGACTCGGCCGGTCGTTCCGTGAAATTAGCCCGCTTACCATGTTTCAGCTTTGACATATGTTATTTAACCTATTCATGATAAGTGGGGTCGGTTGGTTCGGGTTTGGAGTGGCCGTGGTAAGAATTGAGACACTTAGTCTCTTAAATGAGCTTAATAGTTGGAAAAGTCAACCGGGAGTTGACTTATAGGTAAACGACCTCGAAGTGTGGATTTATAGCTGAGATAGCTTCGTTAGGTGATTTGGAACTTAGGAATGTGATCTAAATGTGGTTTTGAGGTCTGGAGTAGAATTAGGCTTGAATTGGCAAAATTGAGTTTTTGGCTATTTCCGATCGATAGTAGAAATCTAGCTATCGGGGACGGAATGGAATTCCGGAAGTTGTAACACGTTCATAGTGTCATTTTGGATGTGCGTGCAAATATTCGGGTCAGTCAAACGTGTTTTGGGTGGTTTCGACATCATTGGCAGAGTTTAGAAGTTTCTAAGTTCATAGGCTTGAACCTGAGGTAAATTTGGTGTTATTTTCGGTGTTCCGAGGGTTCGACTAAGTCCGGGTGATCATTTATGACTTTTTTCGTATTTTTGGTCGGGGTCCCGAGGGGCTCTAGATGATTTCGAATAGCCATCAGGGAGTTAAAAGTTGGAAATTTGCATCTGAAGCTGCTAGTTCTGGTGTAATCGCACATATGGATAGGGGGTCGCAGGTGCGAACTTGCAGAAGAGGAAAAATGGTCGCATATGCGAAATTTGGTGGGCTGGTGAAGGACTGCAGATGCAGAGATTGGGCCGCACCTGCAGAGTCGCAAGATCGGTATTTTGATCGCAGGTGCGGATTTTTGGCAATTAAGTGATTCTCGCAGGTGCGGGTCCGCAAGTGCGAGAATTTAGCCGCATGTACGGAAATCGCTGGGCAGGACATATAAATAGGACCCTTAGCAAATTTTGGTCATTCTCCCACCATTTTTACACGGGTTTTGAGCTTTTTGAAGGATTTTGAAAAGGGAATTCGAGAGTTCTTCGTGGAGGTAAGATTTTTGGACTTAAAACTCATTTATATGTGATTAATGGACTGATTAGTGGTGAAATTTTGTGGGAATTTAGTACCAAAATTGGGTAATTAGGGCTTGTAATTAGAGACATTAAAATAGGGATTTGAGGGGTCATTTGAGGTCTGATTTTGATGTTCTTGGTATATATAGACTCGTGGGAGGATGAAGATACTTGTGGTGTAAATTTTATCAGATTCCGAAACGTGGGTACGGGGGTCAGGTTTGGCCAATTTCGAGATTTTTGGTTAATTTTGATAATTTTTGAATGGCTTTCTGTCACGCCCCGAACCTGGGCGCGAGACCGGCACCTGGTGCCTCACCTATCCTCGCGTACCAACTTGCGACTAAGGGATTCTGAACATGTGATGTCATACTTTGGCCATGGGCCACATTGCAAGACAACTGCGAATGTTGACTGAATATCAATATAAAGTTTAGCCGACAAGGCCTGTGATGACCCAAGTGGTCATCCGGCGCTAATCTAGCTAAATCTGCGTTCCAAGGCTCTAAAAGCCTCCGCGCTAATCTCACCTCGATAAGCGTGCGCATCCCGAGCGTGTAGCCAGGAAACTTCTATGTGAAAACTTGATGAAAAACTAAATTTTTAATAATTAATTGATTAAAGTTGACTTTGGTCAACATTTTTGGTAAACAAACCCGGACCCGTGTTTTGACGGTCTCGGAGGGTTCGTAGGAAAATATGGGAGGTGGGCGTGTGCCCGGAATCAAATTCTAGGGTCCCAAGGCCGAGAAATGAATTTTTAAAGAAAATTATTTTCTGAAAAATAGTAAGGTTTTTGAAAATGATAATTAATGTGAAAGCTTTTTTACCGGGCCCGTATTATTGTTGTGGAGCCCGGAACAGGTTAAATATGATTATTATGTGTTGCCTATAAAGTTTAGTGTTATTCCGAGTAATGTAGGTCATTTCGGCGCATTGAAACCGAATTTTAAAACATGAAATTTCTAAGTTTTATTCTAGGGGTTTTGAGGGGTGATTTTGAGTTTTAACGCTGTTTTGAGGGTTCAGAAGGCTCGAGCGAGTAATAGGATTTAGGACGTGTTGGTATTATTGCACGGGGGCTCTAATGGGCCTAGGGGCCTCCCGAACCCCAATCGGGGCCAAAAACTAGTAGCTTCAGCTGCTGGTGCACCAGATCTGGTGTGACCGCAGGTGCGGTTTCCCAGGTCGCAGGTGCGATACCGCCCCTGCAGTCAAACCATCACAGGTTCGACCCAGGGGAAGGCTGGCTAATTTCCATAGGAGCGGACTCTCTCTCACAAGCGCGACCTCGCAGGTGCGAGGTTTGTCCGCAGGCGCAGACCCGTTAGTGCGTGAATCCCTACGCAGGTGCGGTCCCAGGCCCCCTTGGCCTTCATCGCAGGTGCAACCATTTGGCCGCAGGTGCGGGACCGTAGGTGCGATTTAATGACCGCAGGTGCTAGAATCACTGAAAGCAATGATTCATTTAATACGAGTTTCTTCTTCTTTTCACCATTTTCTTCCCCACCATAGGCGATTTTGAGAGCTTCCAAGAGGGGTGTTCGGCCTAGTTGCTAAGAGGTAAGTATTTTTCAATTAAATGTTAGTTTATTACACCCAAACCTAGGTAGATTAACATCTAATTAGTGGAATTAAAGGGGTTAGAGTGGAAACCTAAGGGTCATTTATATAAAAATGACCCTTAGGCTATGGGTAAGTGTTTTCTTCGAAAATTTCCGTAATCCGAGCATGTGGGCCCGGGGGTGTATTTTGGAATTTCTTCAAGAATGGTGAATTAGCCTAATTAGTAGTAGAATTTCATACTTTTGAACGTATATTGATGTATTTAAATGATATTTTGTTAGTTCCAAGTCCTTGGGCGATGAGTTTGGAGTTTCAGGCACTTTCTTGACCCGAGGGGTAGGTTCTACGCGAGGTGAGTCTCCTTTCCAACCTTGTAAGAGGAATTGTCCCCATAGGAAATTGTGATTGATTGAATGTCCTTATTTTCGGGGGTTACGTACGCACCAATTGACGAGAGTCCCTGCGTAGCAACTATTATGCTATGTTGGGTAGTTTGAGGATTCATAAACATGCTTTTACGTGTCTTGCCTGTATACTTTCATGTACCTTCGGTTGGTTGGTATCCCTGAAGTTGATATGGAAATAATAGCGGGGATTTTGTAAATTTAAAGGTAGATTCTATATTTCCAATCATGCACCGGAATTTGTCTTAAGGCTTTCCTAATTATTATGTGTATGTTACGAGCACCTGAGTCGCAGGTATGATTCGTGAGCAGGGTAGCCTTATATTATGTTAACCGCGTCACATGATCAATTCGTGAGCGGAGTAATAGATGCATCTATGGTTCGGGCCGTCGACCCTCGGCAGTGCACATTTAAATTATTGCGACGCTTCAGCCGTACGCTTCGGTATATTACATGTTATTTATCTGTCTGAGAGATTTTATCATAAATTATCCTTATTTAAATTGTTTGGTCTGGAAGGAAACTCGAGGATTCTATTTACTATTGTTGTCTGATATTGAAAGGGAGACTTTACTTGTATACTTGACTGCTCCATGTCTACCCGTTTTCCATAATTATTTGCTCTTGTTTAATCTTGTTGCAATATATTATTATTATTGACCTAGTGAGTAATACGTCTACTTCTCGTCACTACCTTCCGAGTTTAGACGGGATACTCACTGGGTACATATTTAAATATATGTACTCATGCTACTCTTCTGTACTTAATTGTACAGGTTCTGAGGCAGCTGCATCCGGTCACTATTCCGGTGGTCATCGTTGAGAGTTTCTATTCGGCTGACTACACAGTGAGCTTCCCTTGGCGATCTCGGCAGCACTTTGGAGTCCTCTGCTTATAGTTTTGGGATATTATTGTCTATTACCTTTCAGACGGTAGTGCATTTATTAGTAGCATTTTGTAGATTTTCCCAGTCGCCTGTTGACTTGTGACACTAGGTTCTGGTACACTTTATAGTTTTTGCCTGGTATTTTGTGGAGTTGTATGCACTGGCAATACCTTTGAATTACATAATCTCACGTGCTTACGTTTAAATGTTGTTTTTAATGAATTTCTTACCTTTAAAACCTGAAAGAGATTTTAATCACTTAAACATGTAAAGTAACCTCACTAGTAGATAGGGTGTTGGCTTGCCTGACCCTGGTGTTAGGTGCCATCACGACCACAGCGGAATTTGGGTCGTGACAACATGGTATCAGAGCGCTAGGTTCACGTAGGTCTCACAAGTAACAGGCAAACCTAGTAGAGTCTTGCGAATCGTTATAGAGACGTCTGTATTTATCTTCGAGAGGCTATAGGGTGTTAAGAAACCTCTATCGTACAATCAACGGTTACTAAGTTTCGTTCTTCTATTCTCTCACAGATGGTGAGGACTCGTGCAACTGTTATCCCTCACCCGGGAGATGACGCTACCCCCGCCATCCGAGGTAGAGGTCGGGGGAGGGCACCGGCCCGACGTGGGGGCTGAGGGCATCCCAGAGTTGCTCCAGTAGTGCCCCCAGAGGATCCAGTTATTGAGCAACAGGATGAGGTACCCCCAACGGATCCTGCCCTAGCAGATTTTATGACTTCCCAAGGATTTCAGGAGGTCATGGGCCGGATGATGCGGTTCATGGATACTATGACTCAGGTTAGATTATTTCCAGCGGATCCTGCTACCTCTCAGGCAGGAGGGGGAGTTCAGACCCCTACTGCTTAGGCCGCAGGTCATGCAGCAGCGGTATATCATACTCCGGACACATTACCAGTGGGTGGGGCACAACCAGCAGCCCCGGAGCTCAGACCGGCTGCAGACGGCGATCCGTAGAAGCTACTTGACAGATGGATCCGATTACACCCTTCGACCTTTGGAGGTGAGAGGGGTGAGGATGCTCAGGACTTCATTGATAGGTGCAGGGACAGACTGCACAACATGAGGATTCTGGAGTCCCATGGGGTTGATTTCACCACTTTCTAGCTTGAGGGTAGAGCCCGCAGATGGTGGCAGTCTTACATCCTTGGTAGGCCAGCAGGTTCACCTCCGATCACTTGGGAGCAGTTTACTCAGCTATTCTTGGACAGGTATATTCCACCCTCAGAGAGGGAAGAGCTGCGTTATCAGTTTGAGCAGCTGGAGCAGGGCCAGATGTCCGTGACCGACTACGAGGCCAGATTTTTGGAGTTGTCCCGCCATTCCCTCATGATTCTTCCTACTGATGCTGAGAGGGTGTGGAGGTTCGTAGCAGGGTTACATTATGGTATTAGGGACAACATGGACCGAGAGGTGGAGATGGGTACTCCTTATCATCTCGTCGTTGAGATAGCTCGCCGGATTAAGGGTTACCGGTCTAGGAGCAGGGAGCAGAGTCAGCAGGACAAGAGAGCTAGATTTTATGGAGACTTCAGAGGTACCCCGACTAGGGGAGAGATCAGTTTGTTAGAGGTCAGCCCAGAAGGCCTTTATATTCAGCTCCACCACCACCTTCTCGCGGTTCACCAGCGAGACCATACTTCAGTGCCATGCCGGATAGTTCTTACCGCCCTCCAGCCATTGAGGGTTCCTCAGGCGGGTATTCAGGTCATCAGGGTCCTCCTAGCTCCTATTTAAGTGCTATGCCAGAGTTTTCCCACCATTCCCTAGCTATTCAGGGTCCTCCTTTTTCAGGGCAGCAGAGTATGCCTCCAGTAAGATGCTTCGAGTGTGGGGATTCAGGTCATATGAGGAGGGCTTGCCCCAGACTTCAGGGTAAGGTCGTCCAGTAGAGTTATCAGCCTACATACTCAGCACAGGCGCCCCGTCCACCTAGAGGTGGAGGGCAGACAGGTAGAGGTCGTCCCAGAGGTGAAGGCCAGGCAGGAGGAGCTCAACCATCTCCAATTCCGTCCAGCGGGGGTCAGTCTTCAGATACTCCAGCCAGATTATATGCTATACCCGCCCGAGAAGATGCCGTAGCCTCAGATGTTGTGATCACATGTATTATTTCAGTATGTGGTAGAGAGGCATCAATACTATTTGATGCAGGATCTACCTATTCATATGTGTCAGCCTTATTTTCTTGCTTTCTGGATGTTCCTCATGAGTCTTTGGCCGTTCCTATATATGTATCCACCCCCGTGGGTGATTCTGTAGTGGTAGACCGGGTCTACCGGTCTTGTGTGATCTCATTTTGTGGGCACAAGACTAGAGCGGACCTTCTATTGCTCGACATGGTTGACTTTGAGATTATCCTGGGGATGGATTGGCTATCTCCTCACCATGCCATCTTGGATTGCCACGCCAAGACGGTTACATTGGCCATGCCCAGCCCAGACTGGAGTGGAGAGGTTCCTCAGTCAGCGTAGCCAGCAGAGTTATTTCCTTCCTGAAGGCTCGACATATGGTCGAGAAGGGTTGTTTGGCGTATCTTGCTTATGTGCGGGATACCACCGCCGAGTCTCCGATTATTGATTCAGTGCCCGTTGTTTGAGAGTTTGCAGATGTATTCCCTTTAGATCTTCCAGGCGTGCCTCAGGATCGTGATATTGATTTTTGCATTGACTTAGCTCCAGATACCCAACCTATTTCCATTCCCTCATATCGTATGGCTCCTAAGGAATTGAAGGAGTTGAAGGAGCAGCTTGAGGAATTGTTGGCTAAGGGGTTCATCAGGCCGAGTGTATCGCCGTGGGGTGCTCCGGTTCTATTCGTGAAGAAGAAAGATGGGTCTATGCGGATGTGCATTGATTACCGCCAGTTGAACAAAGTCACCATCAAGAACAAGTATCCATTGCCGCGCATTGATGATTTATTCGACCAGTTGCAGGGTGCTATGGTGTTTTCTAAGATTGATTTGAGATCGGGGTACCACCAGTTGAAGATTCGGGCTTCTGATTTCCCGAAGACAGCTTTTCGTACGAGATATTTTCACTATGAGTTCTTGGTGATGTCCTTTGGCTTGACTAATGCCCCTGCTGCATTTGTGGACTTGATGAACAAGGTGTTCAGGCCGTACATTGATTCCTTTGTCATCGTCTTCATTGATGACATTCTAATTTATTCACGTAGCCTGGGAGAGCACGAGCAGCATTTGAGAGTTGTGCTCCAGACCTTTCGAGAACAGAAGCTATATGCTAAGTTCTCCAAGTGTGAGTTTTGGTTAGATTCCGTGGCATTCTTGGGTCATGTTGTATCCGGAGAGGGTATTAAGGTTGATCCTAAGAAGATTGAGGCGGTTCAGAGTTGGCCACGTCCTACTTCCGCTACTAAGATCAGGAGTTTCTTTGGTCTAGTAGGCTAAAATCCACGATTTGTGGAGGACTTTTCATCCATTGCAGCCCCACTGACCAAATTGACTCAGAAGAATGCCTGATTTCAGTGGTCTGACGAGCGTGAGGCGAGCTTTTAGAAGCTCAAGACGCCTTTAACTTCAGCACCGGTTTTGGTATTACCTTCATGTTCTGGGATGAATACAGTGTATTGCGACGCTTCACGCATTGGTTTGGGGTGTGTGCTGATGCAAGAAGGGAGAGTTATTGCCTATGCTTTGCGCCAGTTGAAGGTTCATGAGAAGAATTATCCAGTGCACGATCTAGAGTTGGCAGCGATTGTTCATGCTCTTAAGATTTGGAGGCATTATTTATATAGGGTGTCTTGTGAGGTTTATACAGATCACCGCAGCTTGCAGCACCTGTTCAAGCAGAGGGATCTTAACTTGAGGCAGCGCAGGTGGCTTGAGTTGGTGAAGGATTATCACATCACCATCCTTTATCATCCAGGCAAGTCGAACGTGGTAGCAGATGCCTTGAGTAGGAAGGCAGAGAGTATGGGTAGTTTTTCTTACATTGCAGCTGAGGAGAGGCCTCTAGCCTTGGACATTCAGTCTTTGGCTAACCGCCTGGTGAGGTTAGATCTTTTGAAGCCTCGTCGGATTCTAGCACATGTGGTTGCTCAGTCTTCATTATTGGGGGAGATTAAGGCTCGGCAGTATGACGATCCACGCTTGGTTCAGCTCCGGGATATAGTTGTTCAGGGTGCTGCCAAGGAGATTACTATTGGCGAGGATGGTGTTCTGAGGCTCCAAGGTCGTTTGTGTTTGCCCACTGTTGATGGCTTGAGGTAGAGGATACTTGAGGAGGCACACAGTTTCCGGTATTATGTCCACTCGGGTGCTACGAAGATGTACCGTGATTTGAGGCAGCATTACTGGTGGAGGCGAATGAAGAGAGACATCGTGGAGTTCGAGGCTAGGTGCCTTAATTGTCAGCAGGTGAATTATGAGCACCAGAGGTCGGGTGGCCTACTTCAGCAGATGCCCATTCCTGAGTGGAAGTGGGAGCGCATTACCATGGACTTCGTAGTTGGGTTACCTCAGACTTTATGGAAGGTTGACGCAGTTTGGGTCATTGTGGATAGGTTGACCAAATCGGTGCATTTCATTCCGGTGGCTACTACTTACACATCTGAGAGGCTAGCCCAGATCTATATTCGGGAGATAGTCTGGTTGCACGGTGTACCAGTGTCGATTATATCAGACCGAGGTCCTCAGTTCACCTCGCACTTCTGGAGAGCTTTGCACCGAGAGATGGGCACTCAGATAGATCTCAGCATAGCTTTTCACCCTTAGACCGACGGTCAGTCGGAGCGTACAGTTCAGAAATTGGAGAACATGCTCATGGCATGTGTTATTGACTTCGGATGTTAGTGGGACCAGTTCTTTCCTTTGGCTGAGTTTGCTTATAATAACAGTTATCAGGCCAGCATTGGTATGGCTCCATTTGAGGCTTTTTATGGTCGGCGATGTCGTTCTCCCATCGGGTGGTTTGAGCCTGGCGAGGCTAAGTTATATGGCACGGACCTGGAGAGAGATGCCTTAGAGAAGGTGAAGTTGATTCAGGAGAGGCTCCGCACATCACAGTACAGACAGAAGAGCTATGCGGATCAGAGGGCTCGTGATGTATCATTTATGGAGGGGACAAGGTTCTATTGAAGGTATCGCCTATGAAAGGCATTATGAGGTTTGGGAAGAAGGGCAAGTTGAGTCCGAGGTTTATAGGTCCTTTCGAGGTGTTGCGGCGAGTAGGCGAGGTTGCTTATGAGCTTGCCTTTCCTCCCCACTTATCTGGAGTTCATCCGGTCTTCCATGTGTCCATGCTCCGGAGGTATCACCCCGACTTCTCTCACGTAGTGGATTTCAGCACTATTCAGTTAGATGAGAGATTGGGCTACGAGGAGGAGCCAGTTGCTATCATTGACAGACAGGATCGCCAGATGAGATCTAAGAGAGTTTCTGCCGTGAAGGTCCAGTGGCGGGAACAGCCAGCTGAGGAGGCAACTTGGGAGACCGAGGAGGACATGCAGAGCCGCTATTCCCATTTTTTCCCAAACTCAGGTACATATCTATGTCCGTTCGAGGACGAACGTTTGTTTAAGAGGTGGAGATTGTTATGATCCAAACGGTCATCCGGCGCTAATCTAGCTAAATCTGCGTTTCGAGGCTCTGAAAGCCTCTGCTAATCTCACCTCGATATGTGTGCGCAGCCCGGGCGTGTAGCCGGGAAGCTTCTATGTGAAAACTTGATGAAATACTGAAATTTTAATAATTAATTGATTAAAGTTGACTTTGGTCAACATTTTTGGTAAACGGACCCAGACCCGTTATTTGACGGTCCCGGAGAGTCCGTAGGAAAATATGGGACTTGGGCGTGTGCCCGGAATCAAATTCCAGGGTCCCAAGGCCGAGAAATGAATTTTTAAAGAAAATTGTTTTCTGAAAAATAGTAAGGTTTTTGAAAATGATAATTAATGTGAAAGCTTTGTTACCGGGCCCGTATTATGGTTCCGAAGCACGGGACAGGTTATATATGATTATTATGTGTTGCCTGTAAAGTTTGGTGTTATTCCGAGTAGTGTAGGTCGGTTCGACGCATTGAAATCGAATTTTAAAACTTGAAATTTCTAAGTTTGATTATAGGGGTTTTGAGGGGTGATTTTGAGTTTTAACGCTGTTTTGACGGTTCCGAAGGCTCGAGAGAGTCTGTAATAGGATTTAGGACTTGTTGGTATTATTGCACGTGGGCTCGAGTGGGCCTAGGGGCCTCCCCGACCCCAATTGTGGCCAAAAACCAGCAACTTCAGCTGCTGGTGCACCAGATCTGGTGTGACCGCAGGTGCGGTTGCCCAGGTCGCAGGTGCGATACCGCCCCTACGGTCAAACCATCGCAGGTGCGACCCAGGGGAAGGCTGGCCAATTTCCGCAGGAGCGGGCTCTCTCTCGCAAGCGCGACCTCGCAGGTGCGAGGTTTGTCCGCAGGCGCGGACCCGCTGGTGCGTGAATCCCTTCGCAGGTGTGGTCCCAGTCCCCCTTGGCCTTCATCGCAGGTGCGGGACCGTAGGTGCTGTCCAATGACTGCAGGTGCGAGAATCACTGAAAGCAGTGATTCATTTAATACGGGTTTCTTCTTCTTTTCACCATTTTCTTCCCCACCATCGGCGATTTTGAGAGCTTTCAAGAGGGGTGTTCGGCCTAGTTGCTAAGAGGTAAGTATTTTTCAATTAAATGTTAGTTTATTACACCCAAACCTAGGTAGATTAATATCTAATTAGTGGAATTAAAGGGGTTAGAGTGGAAACCTAGGTTTCATGAATTTAGGGGAATTTCACCACTTTTTCACCATGAAAGCTTATGAAATTTATATAAAAATGACCCTTAAGCTATGGGTGAGTGTTTTCTTCGAAAATTTCCTAAATCCGAGCATGTAGGCCTGGGGGTGTATTTTGGGATTTCTTCAAGAAAGGTGAATTAGCCTAATTAGTAGTAGAATTTCATACTTTTGAACTTATATTGATGTATTTAAATAATATTTGGTTAGTTCCAAGTCCTTGGGCGACGAGTTTGGAGTTTCAGGCACTTTCTTGACCCGAGGAGTAGGTTCTACGCGAGGTGAGTCTCCTTTCCAACCTTGTAAGAGAGAATTGTCCCCATAAGAAATTGTGATTGACTGAATGTCTTTATTTGCGGGGGCTATGTACGCACCAAGTGACGAGAGTCCGTGCGTAGCAACCATTATGCTATGTTGGGTAGTTTGAGGATTCACAAACATGCTTTTCCGTGTCTTGCATGTATACTTTCATGTACCTTCGGTTGGTTGGTATCCCTGAAGTTGATATGGAAATAATAGCGGGTATTTTGTAAATTTAAATGTTGATTCTATATTTCACCGGATTTTCTCTTAAGGCTTTCCTAATGATTATGTGTTTGTTATGAGCACCCGAGTCACAGGTATGATTCGTGAGCGGGGTAGCCTTATATTATGTTAACCGCGTCACATGATCGATTCGTGAGCGGAGTAATAGATGCATCTATGGTTCGTGTCGTCGACCCTCCGCAGTGCACATTTAAGTTATTGTGACGCTTCGGTCGTACGCTTCGGCATATTACATGCTATTTATTTGTTTGAGAGCTTTTATCATAAATTATCCTTATTTAAATTGTTTGGACTGGAAGGAAACTGGAGGATTCTATTTACTATTATTGTCTGATATTGAAAGGGAGATTTTACTTGTATACTTGACTTCTCCATGTCTACTCGTTTTCCATAATTATTTGCTCTTGTTTAATCTTGTTGCAATATATTATTATTATTGACCTAGTGAGTAATACGTCTACTTCTCGTCACTACCTTTCGTGTTTAGACGGGATACTCACTGGGTACATATTTAAATATATGTACTCATGCTACTCTTCTGTACTTAATTGTACAGGTTCTTAGGCAGCTGTATCCGGTCACTATTCCGGTGGTCATCGTTGAGAGTTTCTATTCGGCTGACTACACAGTAAGCTGCTTCCCTTGGCGATCTCGGCAGCACTGTGGAGTCCTCTGCTTATATTTTTGGGATATTATTGTCTATTACCTTTCAAACAATAGTGCATTTATTAGTAGCATTTTGTAGATTTTCCCAGTCGCCTGTTGACTTGTGACACTAGGTTCTGGCACACTTTATAGTTTTTGCCCGGTATTTTGCGGAGTTGTATGCGCTGGCAATATCTATGAATTACATAATCTCACGTGCTTACGTTTAAATGTTGTTTTTAATGAATTTTTTACCTTAAAAACCCGAGAGAGATTTTAATCACTTAAACATGTAAAGTAACCTCACTAGTAGATAGGGTGTTGGCTTGCATGACCCCGGTGTTGGGCGCCATCACGACCGCAGCGAAATTTGGGTCGTGACAAGGCCGTCATAATTATTGCAGCTGACAAACCAACCAAATATACATACAAGGCCTACAAGCCCAACATATTGCACTAACTGACAGGATATGTCTACAAGCCTCTGCTGATAAATACACTATGATCGGAACAGCTCCTCGACCTACATCTAACATATATACATATATATAAGATGTACATAAAGCTCTGAACCCGTCAACTCCGAAGGACGTGGAGCTTACCGCTAAGGCTGAACTCGGGCAACACCTACTGAGGAGGTCTACCCGTCTATCCGTCTGAACCTGCAGGCATGAATGCAGCGTCCCCAGGCAAAAGGGACATCAGTACAAATAATGTACCGTGTATGTAAGGCAGTATACTGAAAGCTGAAACTGAACTTATAATATAATAACTGCAAGTAGCTGGAAGTCAAAGATAATCTGAAGATATGCTTACCTGACTGACTCAATTCTCTCAATATAATAAGTAAAATAGTTGTCCAGCCCTATAAGGCTCAGTATATATATATATATATATATATATATAACTGCTCTGCCATAGTAGGCTCGCTCATAGGCACTCGGTCATACTAGGCTCTTTATCTCGACCAGCTGGGCTCGCTCATAGGTGCTCGGCCACAGTAGGTTCGGTATATAACTTACCATCTCATCAGAGGTTGCCCAATAGGGGCCTGCCGATCAATTATAGCTCGATGGTAATGAAAATACTTTAATACTGTATATATAAATTGTCTGCTCTCTTGACTGGAAGAAGGAGATACTCAATTGAATATGAGTCCTGATAAGGAGAACACTGTATCTTACAAACTAGAAAAATATACGTAAATTTTGGGATATGAATTGTTCAATATGTCTCGTTATCAAACTTGTGTAATGCCGATATCATGCCAAAATGAAAGAAGAGCTTAGCCTTAACATACCTGGAGTAGGAAAAACCCCGTATAATATCCCGTTGGAAAAACCTTCGTTGATTGAACTTAGAACTCAAAACAATCGGAGTAAGCTTCTGTTTTTTTTTTGAAATTCTTGAACGAAATTTGCTTCTGTTTCTTTGAAATTCATGAACGAAAATTTTCTTTTGATTCCTTGAAGTTTTTGAACGAAATTGCTTCTGATTCCTTGAAGTTTTTGAACGAAATTGCTTCTGATTTCTTGAAGCTTTATTTTGGAATATCAAACCACGAAAGATAGGTTTTCTTTTCGAAATGATAACGTTTTTGGTTCTCCTTTTGTCTAAAATGTAAATGTAACAAGACTTTGGTAGAAGTCTTGTTTTGTTACTCATTAATTCCCACTTAATGCTAAGGTAGCCACCTAGGCATAAATGACTACTTAGTCATTTTCTAGGTTTGTGGCTTTTTGCCACGTGTAATGTATTAATTTCTATCCACTTATTAGTTAACTAGGTAATGTTCTGTTATCCGGTAACTAACCAATTACCCGCATAATTTAAAAATAATGTCACAAATTACTTAAAATTCTACTTATTTTTAATATACTTTTTGTATATATACTTTATACATTATACCACCGTAGTCATATGGTACCTTCCATGGTACTAGTCCATAATTATCGAAAATTATCGCTCGACCCGTATTTTATCCCAAATTGGCCACTTTCAACGAAACTCATTTTCTTTAATTTGTGTACCCTTTTATCCTTCATGATACTAATTTATCACTTGTTTGAAATAGCATAATCCTTATAATTTCTAAATAATCTTTTCCTTGGACTGATGTCAATTACCTTACGCAAAATTCAACGTACAATATTAGAGGGTGCAACATCGTCGTAATCCAATACTGTGAAGCGTAACATCATCGTAATGTAATACTGCAAGGCGTACATAATCGTAATATAATACTGTAGAGCATAACATCTACGTAATACTACAGGGCGTAACATTATTCCCCCCTTTGAAACATTCCTCCTCGAATGTTGACTAATGCACTTATCATTTTCATAACTTATGTCTTCCGATTATTTTAGAACATCCCTTGCCATCTAGGAGACTGTTCTGTGAATAAGTCAAAGTCCAGGGCATTTCCCCCTTAGGTCTCCTTCTCACATCACAATTTTGTAGTCGGAATCCTTCCAATCTCGTAATTGTTGCTACTTTCCATCATGCAGCCTGTACGACTTTGACCTTGTAAGTGTTCCCAATCTCTAGGCTTCATATACAGAGCTTTATAAGATGTCCTTTTGGGCATCTATGAGCATACTAAAGTTCTTCGCTCGGTACTTTGTTAAATTTACGAATATTGCTATATCTTATCGCATAGGTCCGTTTAGCCATCCGTATGAATTTACTGCCATAACTCTTACTTTAGTTTATCGTTGTTGAGGTCTGCTACCAAATCCCAACTTACCCTTAGTTCTTATTCCATATGTATAAATCTAAGTCCTTTAATGCTTCCTTATTATTGTTCATCTTTAGAATGACGGCCTAATCTCATCTCACGCTTTGTGAGTTTTGTCCATCCATTGTAATTCAACTCAATATTGATCTACAATATACCACTGGTAAGTTGAAACTTTTTTACGTAGTACCTTGCCACTAGGATTACGTTGCATCAAGGAATATACGAAGTGATTTTCCTTATCCACTTAGCGGCGATATTGTACTTCAATATCCGTATTCTATAGCATCCCAAGGTGATTCTCTTACGTGGGTATTTTAATCCCGTACAATTCATGAATCCCTTCTTCTCCTTTTTTTCTTCAAATCATTATTTAATCGAAGGCCCAAACGTCATCCTTTATCTATCACAATTACACCCTTATTTTACTATTAAGGAAGCATTCCATCTCTTCTATATGCTACTTATGAAGAGTAATTCCTTTGAGTTCATTCAGGCTATATTGTTCTTATTATAACATAGAGAAGCCATCCGCTACCTTATTTTCATGGCCTAATCCTGAGGACTAATCCATTCTCGTCACCTTCTCATTGCCCTTTCTTATCCTTACTCCTATCTTTCTAAAACCTTGTCGCTTTACCATACTTTAGCTTGCAACCTATACATATCTATTTATATTACTCGTAATCTTCCTTCAACTTGATTGAATTTCATTGTGTTATTTCAAAACATCAAGCGAGACATCATATCGTCTCTAACTCTTCTTTACTTTCTTAACTAGACCTCTCAATACCTAGAAATTATCGACTAGAAGATAAGCCACTGACGATGCCGCTATCATTCCTGGATATTGAATCCCTGCACTTCTAGCCTTCTATTTGAAGTAAGGACTCTTCACGATCTTCTGCTTTTGAGTATCTCGTACGTTGTTCACCTTTACCATACCTTAAAATTTCGCATCGTATCTTCTATCTCTTTCATGACTTCCCTTCCACTAGGTGTAATTTTCGTCCATAACTTTAAGCTATATTATAATACTTGCACCTCTGGTGCATACAAACCCGATGGGAGCTTCTATCATGCCCCAAAATCGAGGGACGAGACCGGCGCCTAACCGGGTGAACCCAGTCAAGCGGACCTGGATGGCTTTTCCTGCCCAATGTATTACCCCGCGTTCATAACATGCAATATTTCATATGAGTTAGCCGAGTTTAGATTCAAGGTACATCTTACGACATAGTTCCATTTTTCCTGTTTAAGCATTTCAACGATTGGTATTCAAACATACATAATACATACATAACTTTCCAATATGATCCACGGTTCCGAATACGTACTGTTACTACCCAAAAATACATATATACACCCACATCATGTCTACGGAGCCTCTACGAATACTAGGGATTTTACATAACTTGACGGTAACAAGGCCCTGGCTATACCTTTACAACATAAGCAAAAGAGGGTGGTATGATCCACACACGGACCCGAGGAGAAGAGGGGCTCACCACAACTGTTGCGGAGATAAAGAGGAGGTACCACTAACGGCGGGCTGAGCTACCTGCTATGGAACCACCTACATCCATACAAAAGATGTAGCGCCCCAGGCTAAAAGGACGTTAGTACTGTGGAATAGTACTAGTATGTATGAACAAACTTTATCCCAAGTACAATCAACCAATATACATATAAGAAAAAGGACATCAATAGGACCAACAATNCATATCAATAGTGATAAAGATCACTTTTCCCCCCTTATTACCTCGTCCACCCTTATTTCCTCGACCACCCTTATACACAAAACCCACAACTTATTACTTCATTTTGCGGCGCGCAACCCGACCCCGCCTGACAATTTATATTTCATACACACCACCAATAATTTCATCACAATAATAACAAACAATTCATTATAAGAACTTTCCTTTCAAGGATCACAAATTCAACAACAACACCAAACAATTTCATCACATGGGCCTTCCTTTCAAGGATCACAAATTCACATTTAACAATTCATTTACTTGGGCTCAAGGCACCCCAAACTTTCATCAAGCAGCAATTTATGCACAAGGTGTTGCCATAACCGTTCAACTTATTTACAATGCTTCATATCAATAACTTTAAACAACTACCATCTTTGCACATAATAAGGTAGGCACGCCAAGTCACAATTCAAAATCTCATCTAACACAGTGGGGTGGCAATCAGCTAGACAGTCAATTCACATATTTTCATATAAGTACACATACCATATGCTCGCCACAACAAGAGGGATTTTACAAGGGTTAAAGTTAGCCATACATACCTGGAGTCGAAATCCCTTTTTAACTTTTACTCACAAATCACCGAACCGACTATTACCGTCAATCTAGTTCACAATTAAACATATTCAACTCAGAATTGGAAATCATGCATACAATCTGGACTCTCTTAAGCATTTTGCCGAGCACTATGTGACCCCATTAGATCACCAACCCCGTCTTTGTGAAATTTACCCCAAACCACTCCCTCTTACTAGATTAACACCATTATTAAACATGCATGCAAGGTCTTAGTTAATATTTCCAAGAATCAATCCATGCTAATCCTCCCTTTGTTTAAAATCAGAAAATTAATGGAAAAAGGGTTGGGAACCCTTACCTGCTAGTATGAGGAAGAAGGAGATTACTCGAAATATCAGGCCTGAGGGACTTTGAAAATCACTTTGGTGGAAGAACAACTTTCTCTCTCAAGAACTCCCCTTTCCTTCTCTCTATTTTGTTCAGAAGACTTGTTAAAATGAAGGGGTGGGGTGTTTTAATGAACTGGGGGTCGGGTTTTAAAATGAGAAAAATTAGGAGCCCGACACAGGAATGCGGTCAGGAATGCGATCACATTCCTGACATGCGGCCCGCAGACCGGTCGCAGAATGGCCCTCAAGATGGGGAAACTTTAAAAACACATTGTGCAGGTATGCGACCACTATGCGGTCCGCATACACGTTATGTGATTGCATATTGCGTTGCATAACCTCCCTCACCAAAAACCAATGGGCAAGAATGCGACAACTATGCGGTCCACATAACCAAAATGTGATCCCATTATGGACCGCATAGTTGTCCTCAATTTGGGCAGTGGCCTGCCCAGTTATGCTACCATTATGCGGTCCGCATACCCGTTATGCGATCGCATAGTGTGTCGCATAACACCCAACTTCTGGAAAATTACATCTTTCAACTTCCGGGATGTTTTTATTCAAAATAGGTCCGTTTTTAAGGATTTCTACAGTTATAAAAACTCGGGGACTTATGCGGGCATTATCTTAAACACGAAATTTTACGGGTCCTTACGGCTTCGTACTGACTTGTTATGAGGCCGGTACTTTCCTGACTGGCCTCATCATAGGGCCATTACAGAATATGGTTGTCGTACTATCCCACTTGTACTTTTATATTAAGGGCGATCCTGCAATGTTCTCAATCACGAGGTCTATAATTTTCTGGGTCCAGTAATCAGACTCTTGATTTACTTAGTTGATGTAACTCTTTAATTTACTCTTCCCTCTAATCAACCTTTATGTAGGCTTAAGATATCTTCTAATATGCGGCTCATGGTATTAAGCCTTTCAAAAGCGTTATGGTATAGCCATGATACAATTTCTAACAACTCAATCCTTTGACTATGCCCTGGGCTCAATTCTTTCTTTAACTTATACCAGAGTCATTTACAGCTGTATGATTGCCAACATATATGCTGTGTGGATAATACTCTAAAATCTTAAGTGCGCTCATAACGTAGCTAACTCTGGATCATTGATCAAATAATTCCTTTCTTTTAATCTTAGCTTTCTTTAAACGTAAGCTATTACTTTTCCTGGCCTTTCTGCCCCTTTGTTGCGTCCATACTTAGCTTATTTTAGTGCCTACACATATTGAAATTCCATACAACTCATATGATCTTTAATATCACTTCTGATTCTACTCCTTGTTCATTAGCTACTGTAGGTCCCACTTTCTTAGGGAGTGCATACGATGTTGTTTTGAAACTGTTGTTATAAGACCATTTCCTCTTTATGTCACTGTGCTTTGGTTGAAGCCTTCTTACTTATTTCCTCAGCTAGTCTTTCATTGTAATATCTAGGGAGGATCGTCTGACTCTTGTAAAGATGTGAGCTTATTACATCGTATACTCAACGAAATTTGGATGTTCTTCCTCGTCTATAATTATCCGTAGTTACTTACCTCCATGCCCTTGTGCTTATAGGGTTGCTTCTGAACTGATATTTTGACTGCCTTCCCAGAGTCACTCTCTTTTATTCCCGTAATACTCATACGATACCTTTAACAATTTCAACTCCTATCTGAATATTTCTCAAGTATTACAATGACATCATTGCGAGGCTGAATTCACTATATTGAGTTTTACTATGCTTATCTTGCCCGATCTGCTGACTCGTCTGTGATTTCCTGTTTAATCAACTACCAACTACTCATTGGCCCATTCTCATATCAATGTTCCGCGTAATCTTTCTTGGGTTATTCCTTTGTTTTAACTTACCTCTCGCACTGGCTCCTTATCTATCAATAACATTTCGGGAAGGAACCCTTACTTCATCTCCTTGACGTCATGTTTACATAATGGTCTGGAATCGTAGCATATATGTAGGCTTTGGATAATTGAAATCTCATACATTTTTTTGCATTCTTCCTTAACCATTCCATAATTATTAGAACCACTTAATTCTTGCTTAACGCCACAACATTCCATATTTTCCCTTTTAAGGGAGTACTAAGAGTTGGAGCTACGATGACCTACCTATGGATGTTTTACCTCTTCATCTTTGGCATCCTTTCACATAATCGATGAATCTTACTCACCTTGCGGTAATCCTTCTGTACCAAGGATAACTAAATTCCTTACTCACGAGGGTGACACTTAGTGTAATTGGCACACATAGTCCCTTAAGATTATCTTTACTCATATTGTTTGCTTCTAGGTAAGCATCTTCCTGAATGACCTTTTTCTGAATTTCTCATGAATCCTCTTATGTTTTCCATTTTGTTATCGTCGGAATGAAATATGAAATTCTCATGATGTTGACCACTATCAAATCACTCAGCCCCTAATTCATGTTAGTTTATCTTGTTCACCAGCCCATACTGATTACTATTATTCTGAGGTCTAACTTTTCCTCCTGGTAGTCGGGTTAGAGTCACAAACTTATTTCTCAAAGTGAGGATATGACGTTATGGCCGATACTCTTTTGTTATCTCAAGGCTTGTCACCTCTCGTATTTACCTTCACTTGACTATAGACTCTGTAATACTGTCATTTTTCATATTTTTTTCTATCGTTATCATCCATGTACCACATCTTACTCATAATGCTTCATTAACTCTCTTCTTATTTCCTACTAACATTTTTGTCTATCACTTGATTCTGAAAATTTCAACAAGATATTCTTTTGCTTTTAGCTCCCCTTTGCTCCATCCATTGGCTCTTCGGGTTGCCTCACATTGTCTCTCTACTAGGGACGGGAGCCATACTAAGTTAATATTTATCCCTTCCAGAATTCCAGTGCCCATCTTTATAGTACCCATATCTAGATGTACTATTTTAGGGTTCACCATATGGGTGTCTCACAAGGAGATCTACTAGCACATTTGCAATATCCTTCGAAAATGTCAACTAACGCAAGCAATCTATTCACCAATTTAGGTTACCCTAACCCCAGTTGGATCTTGATATACCGTCCTTCTCTTAACTATACATGTTAATCCCCATAGGGCATAACTGAAATGGGCGTGACAATTGTACATACCTATGTTACCGTTGAAGGTAAATCAAAATGTTTATATCTCCCGACCTGAATGGTAAATAATGATAGTCTTCATTAACTGGACGCCTCGTACCCTTCTATACCCCGCTTCTTTTACTTGTTAAGACTTGTATATATCTTCGGAATCTCTCATTGTCTTTCACCAACAAGGTGGATAGGTATTCCTGCCTCAAGACTCCTTATCAAGAGGCTTACATCTTTCAATATACACATGATCTGCTGAAGACCTCATATTCACTTATTATAAGCATGATGCAAAGTCGAGTTACTCTGACCCAACTCTTCCATACCCATGTCTTTTACCAATCGTCTTTCTGGATGTAGGTATCGTCTTATTACGAATAAAATAGAATGTCGAAATTTGAATTCTTATAACTGAGCTCTACCACACGATCTAGAGTAAGAAGAAAGAGTGACAATCCTAAATGCCCTGTAGCCTCCTGCTTATAAGTGTGGTGCACGACACACCCATATACAAGACACTACTAGATAAGGCTTGTAGACTCCCTAGGACAGAACTGCTCTGATACCACTTTGTCACGCCCCAAACCTGGGGGCGAGACCGGCACCTAGTGCCTCACCTATCCTCGCGTACCAATTTGTAACTAAGGGATTCTGAACATGTGATGTCATACTTTGGCCAAGGGCCACATTGCATGACAACTGCGAATGTTGACTGAATATTAATATAAAGCTGGGCCGACAAGGCCGTCATAATTATTGGAGCTGAAAAACAAACCAAATATACATACAAGGCCTACAAGCTCAACATATTTCACTAACTGACAGGATATGTCTACAAGCCTCTGCTTATAAATACACCATGATCGGAACAGCTCCTCGACCTACTTCTAACATATATACATATATATAAGATGTACATAAAGCTCTAGACCCGTCAACTCTGAAGGACGTGGAGCTTACCGATGAGGCTAAACTCGGGCAACACCTACTAAGGAGGTCTACCCGTCTATCTGTCTGAACCTGCAGGCATGAATGCAGCGTCCCCAGGCAAAAGGGACGTCAGTACGAATAATGTACCAAGTATGTAAGGCAGTATACTGAAAGCTGAAAGTGAACTGATAATATAATAACTGCAAGTAGCTGGAAGTCAAAGATAATCTGAAGATATGCTTACCTGACTGACTCAATTCTCTCAATATAATAAGTAAAATAGTTGTCCAGCCCTATAAGGCTCAGTATATATATATAAAACTGCTCTGCCATAGTAGGCTCGCTCATAGGCACTCGGCCATACTAGGCTTTGTATCTCGACCAACTGGGCTCGCTCATAGGCGCTCGGCCACAGTAGGTTCGGTATATAACTTACCATCTAATCAGAGGTTGCCCAATAGGGGCCTACCGATCAATTATAGCTCGATGGTAATGAAAATACTTTAATACTGTATATATAAACTCTCTGCTCTCTTGACTGGAAGAAGGAAATACTCAATTGAATATGAGTCGCGATAAGGAGAACACTGTATCTTACAAACTAGAAATATATACGTAAATTTCGGGATATGAATTGTTCAATATGCCTCGTTATCAAACTTGTGTAATGCCGATATCATGCCAAAATGAAAGAAGGGCTTAGGCTTAACATACCTGGAGTAGGAAAAATCCCGTATAATATCCCGTTGGAAAAACCTTCGTTGATTGAACTTAGAACTCAAAACAATCGGAGTAAGCTTCTGTTTTTTTGAAATTTTTGAACGAAATTTGCTTCTGCTTCTTTAAAATTCATGAACGAAATTTTGCTTCTGATTCCTTGAAGTTTTTGAACGAAATTGCTTCTGATTTCTTGAAGCTTTATTTTGAAATATCAAACCAAGAAAGATAGGTTTTCTTTTCGAAATGATAGCGTTTTTTATTCTCCTTTTGTCTAAAATGTAAATTTGACAAGTCTTTGTTAGAAGTCTTGTTTTGTTACTCATTAATTCCCACTTAATGCTAAGGTAGCCACCTAGGCATAAATGACTACTTAGTCATTTTCTAGGTTTGTGGCTTTTTGCCACGTGTAATGTATTATATTCTATCCACTTATTAGTTAACTAGCTAATGTCCTGTTACCCGATAACTAATCAATTACCCGCATAATTTAAAAATAATGTCACAAATTACTTAAAATTTTACTTATTTTTAATATACTTTTTATATATACTTTGTACATTATACCACCATAGTCATATGGTACCTTCCATGGTACTAGTCCATAATTATCGGGAATTATCGCTCGACCCATATTTTATCCCAAATTGGCCACTTTTAACGAAACTCATTTTCTTTAATTTGTGTACCTTTTTATCCTTCATGATACTAATTTATCACTTGTTTGAAATAGCATAATCCTTATAATTTCCAAATAATCTTGTTCTTGGACTGATGTCAATTTACTTACGCCAAATTCAACGTACAATATTACAGGGTGCAACATCGTCGTAATCCAATACTGTGAAGCGTAACATCATCGTAATGTAATACTGCAAGGCGTAACGTAATCGTAATATAATACTGCAGAGCATAACATCGATGTAATACTACGGGGCATAACAGTTGCGTTCCTTGGCATACAATAATGATATAAATCTGATTTTTGGTAGATTTGGAGCACTCGGAGGCCGAGTCTAGAGGCAAAGGCATTGAGGGCTAGGATTTAGTCGGTTTTGAGGTAACGTTTCCAAACTTGGTTCTGAGAGTTCGAAACCCCAAATTATATGATATATGACTATAATTAAGGTGACACACATGCCAAGTGACGGGCGCGCGAGCGTGCACCGTGTGATTTTTGGCTTGGCTCATCCCATGGAACCGTCTAGTAGCTATTACAGATCGATATCTGCACTTCTATTAATGTGGTAAATGTGAAAATATTAGAAATCATGTTTAGTACAAATGCTAAGGCTTCATGCCAAAAATGCTGAGACCTGAGTGGTGGCATATTACTATCTCATTAGGTGATTATTTGATTTCATCTACTCAGTCTTGTCATAGCATATTATTTCATGCCTCAGTCTCAGAAATTGTTAATTGTATACATATTTATCATTGTTTTGGGCTGATTTATGCATCTTTGAGCCATGTGAGCTAGACTGGAGAGTAATGACTGAGTGAGGCCGAGAGCCTGTTATTGAGACAGTTATGAGATCGAACTGCACACCACAACGATACTCTCTTATCATGCCTTCGTTGGCTTGATATAGCGCTTGGCTTATAGGAGCCCCTCCGGAGTCTTTACACCCCCAGTGAGCGCATTAATATTGAGGGATGGATCTTCCCTGGACATGGACCTTGTACAAATTTGATGATATATGAGGGATGGATCATCCCTGGACATGGATCTTGTCCGAGTGTTATATTCTGGAGATGGATATTCTCTGTGGGGCTGGATTGGCCTTTTCCTCAGTATTGAGTTACTATGGTCTCCGATGTTCATGTACATTCCGGGATGGATCTTCCCTGGGCTTGAGAGCCATATACGGTACTGAGTGGACTGTTGTATGAGAGTTGTGATCACTATGTACATTTTCTATACTGTTCATATACTTGCATGTAGAGTACTGAGTTATATATGTGATTCTAGACATATCTGGCGTAGTCTATCTTTCATTCTCTGATAAATTGTGAACATGTCTAAATTCTATACATTATATTATTTATTTTTTGAGATTTAGTCTGTCACTACGTCTCAGCCTGTAGTTTGGGTTCGTTACTTCTGAGTTGATGTACTCACGTTACCCCCTGCACCTTGTGTGCAGATCCAGGTTCATCTAGGCCCGATAGCTGTGGGTGATTGGCTGACAGAGAGTTCCTTGGAGTCTTCGAGGTAGCAGTTGGCGATCACAGCCTCGATTTCTCCTTCTTTAGCTTCCCATTGTATATCCCCCCCCCCCAAACATGTTTATGTCAGCTCTACATTTCGATATTTTTCTTATAGTAGCTCGTGGCTGAGTGACACTAGATCTGGGATTTGGATTTCGTTTTAAAACTGTGTTTTAGTGATATTAGACTCTCAAATGGATTTCTTTTGCTTCTGAATTTATAAGTTTTCTGACAAATAAACTTTGATTCAATGAAATGTGTGGCTTGCCTTATTCTACTATAGGCGCCATCACGACTAAGTGTTTGGGTCATGACAAGTTGGTATCAGAGCTCTAGGTTAAATAGGTCTCACCAGCCATGAGCAGGTTTAGTAGACTCTTTCGAATCGGTACGGACATGTCTGTACTTATCTTCGAGAGGCTACAGAACCCTTAGGAAAAATCTCACATTCTTGAATTCTGTCATGCGAACTTGTTGATTTTTGGAACTAAATTTTTGTTGCTTTCATTCTCTCACAGATGGTGAGGACTCACGTTACCGATCAGGGTGATCAAACACCAGCTGGACCAGCGAGAGGTCGAGGTTGTGGTCGAGGTCGTGGCAGAGGGAGGGGTGCAGCCCGCGGAGCAGCCGGGGAAGTACCTGTGAACCCTCCTACTATTCAGGATCAAGTCTCCGCCGTTGAGATTCCAATGAGACAGGCTCAGGCACCGGCAGTGCCAATTGTGATTCCGGGTCTTCAGTAGACCCTAACTCAGATTGTGACGGTGTGCACCAGTCTTGCACAAGCAGTCACCATGTCTACTACTGTTTGTACTTCTCAGGCCGGGGGAGGAACTTAGACTCAAGCTGCCTGGACACCTGAGCAGGTTACCCAGGGGCTTCAGACACCGGGGGCAGCTCCAGTCCAGCCAGTTGCCCCATCCCAAGATTTTGTGGTCCCAACTTTGGCAGACGATGAGCAACGCAGGTTGGAGAGGTTTAGTATACTTCAGCCTCCGAATTTCAGTGGTATCAAGGGCGAGGATCACCAGGGCGTCTTAGACAAGTGTAAGAGTATTCTTCGCACAACATGGATATTGGAGGCCAGTGGGGTCCCATTTACTACCTTCCAGTTCTCAGGAGCTACACTCGCTTGCTGGGAGGCCTATGAGAGATGTAGACCTTTTGATGCAGCACCCCTTACTTGGCATCAGTTCTCCATTCTTTTCCTGGAGAAGTATGTACCGCAGTCCCAAAGGGAGGAGCTGCGCAAGAAGTTCGAGTAGTTGCGCAAGGGGGACATGACTGTGACGCAGTATGAGATGAGGTTCTCTAAGTTAGCCCGTCGTGCTATTTGTCTAGTTCCCACAAATAGGGAGAGGATCAGGAGGTTTTTTGACGGCCCCACTTATCATCTTCGGATTGTTCTGACCAGGGATAGGGTATGTGGCACTTCTTTTGAGGAGGTAGTTGACATAGCCCAGGAGATTGAGTCAGTTCGCCGCTAGGAGCGAGTGGAGAGAGAGGCCAAGAGGCCTCGAGGATCTGGCAGTTTGGAAGTGTTCATTCAGGAGGTCAGTCTCAGCACAACAGAGCCCGTTCATTAGGCCTCCTCAGCCAGTCCGCCCAGCCTACATTGATGCATCATCGGGTCATGGTCCCCGTAACTCTCATCCGGGTTGTTTCTCATTCAGTGCCCTTCCATCCCAGAGTTCATCTCGGCCACCGTTAGTTCAGGGTTCCTCGGCGCATGGTTCTTCTAGTGGTTATTCTGGTTTTAGGGGTTCCCTATAGTCCCCACCGTCATTTGCTGATAGGGGTTGCTTTGAGTGTAGTGATCCGGGTCTTATCAAGAGGTATTGTCCATGTCTTTCGGGTGGTTCATTCCAGTAGAGGAGCCATTCTTAAGCTTCATCACCAGTTAATACGCCTCCCGCCCAGGTAGCTAGGGGTGGGGGTCAGTCAGCTAGAGGCCACCTTGAAGAGGAGGTCGATCAGGTAGAGGTCAGGCTCGTTTCTATGCACTCACTGCCAGACCAGATGCTATGGCCTCAGATGTAGTGATTGCATGTATTGTCTCAGTCTGTCACCGAGATGCTTCAGTCTTATTTTATCCTGGGTCCACGTATTCTTATGTTTCATCATACTTTGCCCATTTTCAGGATATGCCCCGTGAGTCCTTAGTTACATCCGTTCATGTGTCGACTCCGGTGGGCGATACTATTGTTGTGGACCGGGTGTACCGGTCTTGTGTGATATGTATTGGGGGTCTGGAGACCCGAGTGGATATGTTATTACTTAGTATGGTTGAATTTGATGTGATATTGGGCATGGACTGGTTATCTCTGTGTCATACAGTTCTTGATTGTCACGCTAAGACCGTGACCTTAGCGATGCCAGGATTTCCGAAGGTCGAGTGGAGAGGCTCTGTTGAGTATGTGCCTAGTAGGGTGATATCTTACCTGAAGGCCTAGCGTAGAAAGGATGTTTGTCATATTTGGCTTTTGTGGGGGATGTCAGTGTTGAGACTCCCACTATTTATTCTGTTCCCGTGGTTCGTGATCCTCCAGACGTGTTTCCTACTAACCTGCCAGGCATGCCACATGTCGCCCCCCCCCCCTTTCAACTCCTCCTTTCGGATTAGTCAGGGTCTCTACATTATTGGGACAACTCGTTTCCTTTTGGGAAAGGGGTATGCAAGGAATCAAAGAGTCGCAACCTAATGAATTAAGGTGCGTTAGGACACCTATTTAAGGTCATTTACAACCATAGATTTTGGTAACCAGATACAGGGTAAGGGCTTGAAATTACCCCAAGGGGAAGATGTTTAGGCACCCCTCAGAGCCCACAAATGTGGCTCCCGACCAAACTGTAAGAACCCGTAAAATTTCTTATTTAAGATAATGCCCGAATAAGTCCCCGAGTTGTTATAACTGTAGAAATCCTTAAAACCGGACCTATTTTGAATAAAAACACCCCGGAAGTTGAAAGATGTAATTTTCAAGAAGTTGGGCATTATGCGACGCACTATGCGATTGCATAACGGGTATGCGGACCGCATAATGGTCGCATACCTGGGCAGGCCACTGCCCAAATTGAGGACAACTATGTGGTCCAGAATGCGATCGCATTTTTGTTATGCGGACCGCATAGTTGTCGCATTCTTGCCCATTGGTTTTTGGTGAGGGAGGTTATGCGACGCACTATGCGATGCACTATGCGATCGCATAACGTGTATGCGGACCGCATAGTGGTCGCATACCTACACAGTGTGTTTTTAAAGTTGGCCCATCTTGAGGGCCATTCTGCGACCGGTCTGCGGACCGCATGTCAGGAATGCAATCGCATTCCTGACCGCATTCCTGTGTCGGGCTCCATATTTTTCTAATTTTAAAACCCAACCCCCAGTTCATTAAAACACCCCACCCCCTCATTTTAACAAGTCTTCTGAACAAAATAGAGAGAAGGAAAGGGGAGTTCTTGAGAGAGAAAGTGGTTCTTCCACCAAAGTGATTTTCAAAGTCCCTCAGGCCTAATATTTCGAGTAATCTCCTTCTTCCTCATTCTAGCAGGTAATGGTTCCCAACCCTTTTTCCATTAATGTTCTGATTTTAAACAAATGGAGGATTAGCATGGATTGATTCTTGGAAATATTAACTAAGACCTTGCATGCATGTTTAAAAATGGTGTTAATCTAGTAAGAGGGAGTGGTTTGGGGTAAATTTCACAAAG